>MLYV02000282.1:0-80844 GCA_001913855.2 Hermanssonia centrifuga
AAAAAAAAAAAAAAAAAACATCATAGCAAAGCGACATATTTCAGCTATTACAGAGGGAATAAAGCGATGGAGAAAAGCCTGAAGCCATGAAACAGAGCAACGGATGCATGAGGAACACTAATTGTCACCGATCAAGCAGAAACCACAAAATTACGGAATAAAGAAATAAAGATAGAACATAGAAATCTTTTGAATGGTGCTACCGATTAGATCATGCCAGGGTTCGTGTCGTAGTCATAATGATAGAACGCGGTGATGATGCGTACGAAACGCCGGTTTATGCCACCTCCTCTACTAGGGGAGCCTGGATCCCTCCCATCCGCTCTCCGTGTACTCTCAAACGATAGAGACATGTGTACTCATCCCTGCCCCAGTTGCTCTTCACCAAAAGCACGACAATACCGAAATCGATCCCGAGGTCTTTCATCTCTTGTGGCACAGGGAATGTCTGGATATTGTTCGGCGCATGCATATCATACGTGAAGTGCGCAACGCGAACGAACGGCTGGTACTGCGGAAGAGTCTTGGGATACTCTTCTTCTGGGTCGAGGTCGACAAATGGCTCTCCCAAGCGCTGGGCCTCAAGACGGGCCTCCTCGCGGCGAACAGCACGCCGAGCCATCCATTCCTTGACATTGGCAATGTTGTCCGAGCCCTCCACAAGACCCCAGAGCTCCATTTCACGCGGAGTGGAGCGCATATCCGTCGCGACTTCCCTTGCAACGTGGTCAATGGTCACGTCTGAGATGTAGGCACGGAATGAAAGCTTGACACCTAGTTGGCCTTGTGAGCCCTCGAAAGGCCAGCAATGACCGTTATGGATCTCGTGGTGAAGGGCAGTAACGGGAGGACGACCGACTGCGAACCCATTGCCGGTGATCATCCCCAAAATCTGGCTGGTAAATCCGTGTGGACGGAGTTCAAAGGTATCGCTAGTGAGAGACGGTATGATAGCGGCTCCACCAGAGTACAGAGCGTAATCAGGTCGAGCAAGCATATCTTTCGAGGCCTTCGATAGTGCAGAGTCGACCAAGTGGTTGATGAGACCACCAACATCTTGCCCATCGGAGGACTTGATAGTCAGTGAAGTACCCTTGCCAGACGCAAGTTTGGCCCACCAAGCGGCGGCGGCTCCGAGGGTGCCCCCGACCTGGACGGCTTGTTGTCCCAGCTCGAGAGCCTCCTTGACCCCACCTTCGACGCTACCCATGCGCTCCTCCAGGACCTTGAGCTTAAGGCGTGCCTCCTCGTCGTTAGCGGCCTGGGAGCTACGGTGTTTGTCGTTCTGCTTCTGGGTTTCTAGTTGGGCGTGTAGGATTTCCACTTCCCGTCGCACAGCTTGGATGCCCTGACTCGTTGACGCGAATTTGTTCTCTGTATCAATGACACGGGAACTCTCCTTCTGAATCCGCGACTCCAGAGCACCTAGTCGACCAGTAAGCTCCGCATGACTCCTGGAATCACCCTCAATATACATCCGTGAACGCTGTGCGTCAACGGATATGCTACTTAGAGCGTTTTCTAACCGCAATAAACGAGCGGAGAGCTCGGCGACGTCAGCGGGAGGTACTTCGGGGGCATGGTATGTGGTATCGCGTGTAGGAAGGGAAGGGAAAGAGGGTATACGGCCAAGGATTCCGCTGTTCAATGTCGCCCATGCCACGTACAAACTGAGAGCGATGGTAGCATATTTGCCGAATGATATCAACGGCGCAGGGTTCACGTTCGAGATCCGCCGTACGGGTTTGAGTAGCACTAGGTCCACCGCATAGCCAAGCGCTCGTCCAAATAGCAGAGGTAAATAGCAAATGGCTGACCACAGCGAGCCCAAGACTAGCCAGAACGTCGAGAATAATAGATGCACACCCCTGCCTAGCAGAGCGCCAACAGAGAATGAACGATGAGAGATTTGTTCTGCGGGTTCGTCGGACATTAGTAGTCCCTCCTCAACTTCTTGGATTGAGTGTAGTCCAGATTCGACATCCATGGATGCTTCATAACCGCTCGTATTATGCCGTGATTCAGGCGGCACCGAACTGCGGGGAACCGACATCCGTGAGGGTGGGGGGACAGATGTGCGCTGAACGGACGAGAGGCGTTGTACTGGTGCTGTACCACGCTACGAATATTCATTAAGACTGGCAGTACACCGTGCATATATGTTAGTCGACATACCTGATCGCTAGTCCGCTCTAGTGACTGATCCTCTTCACTGCTTTCTCCGTCGATAGTTCCATTTTCCCTTGCCCCTGATCTCCTCTTCTTTTTCCTCTTATCGTACCCTGCTACAGGGAGGGTGGTCAAGGGGCCGCCTGCAGCCCCTGTCTTCTTTGCTTTTCTCCTCTTCGTCCTCTTCCCATCCTCTTCCACTTCATCCTCCGAGTCGTCTAAATCCGATACCGATGGACGATACGCCTTGTTATCCACCGAGATCCGACCACGTTTATGCGTCGCGGCAGAACGCTTGGCCTTCTCTTGTTGTTGTGAAGCAGCTTGGAACTCGCGCTCCTCCGCTGAATAGTCGTAACTTGAAGATTGATCGTGCCTACCATTGGTCGTGGAAGGTCGAGCTTCCGGCTCTTCTGACTGCCGACGCATGAAGAAGGTAGCTGGGGCTAGTCGCCTCGTAGCGTCCATGACGTGTTCGAACGGCGTCTTCGCCCGAGCATTAGGAGCAACCTCTTCGATCTCCTCTCCCTCGGAATCCGGTACATGTCGTATCGAATGGGATTTGCTCAGAGGTCGGGGAATGCCATTATTACGAGTTGGGGGAATAGCGAGACGTCGGTTAACGGTCGATTGAGTCTCCTTCTCGTATTCCACCGACGTACTTCTTGGTAAGGCCGACTTATGTTGCGTGCCTGACGCCCATGAGTCGTTGGGATTCATAACGGTACCGTTGCTTGTGTTGCTATTGTTATGTGTGCTCGTACTACTTGCACTGGTGTCGTATGCGGGAATAGTGTAAGTCGCGGCTCGATGAAACGCGCTAGCGATGTTCACTGAAGTATCCTTGACACTCCACCTATCTGGATTAGGAGGGGTATTGACGACGCGAGGTCCGACAGTATGGGAGTCGTGCTGTTGTGCTTGTTCGCGTTGCTTCAGTCGGGCAAAGCGAACGAGTGCTGGTTGGTCTGAGTCGCTGGCTTGCTCCTCGGAGTGTGACGTGATAGCGGACCTCTCTGGTTTCGGAGGGGAGCGGGATGAGAGTGTAGGTGCTCTGATCTGATATGAGACGGAGAAGGTGTGTAAAATAGACATGATAAGACGAACCCGTAAGCGTAAGAGGTAGGGGGAACCTGACGCTGAGGGTGTGGGTGAACCCTACTGTGTGCGGTCGCGTGTATTTGAGTAGAACCACTTGCTGTGCTCGTGCTGCTTGTAGATGGGGCCTTGTTCAAAAACGCGCGATGATCCAGACGTCTGCCTTGACCTAACGGTGTGCTCGCGAAGGACATGTACTCCTCGTTGCTTAGATTAGAAAGTCAGTCAACCTAGCCTGCGCCTTGAGGAGTATCAATGAAACGTTGTGCAGGTGAGGTTGTGGTGAGATATCAAAACAAAGCACTGATATTGAAGGTCAGGTGAGCTGATGCGCTATATTTGCAGGCAATGTCGAGGATAGATTGGCAGATAAAGATGCCTCGTGTAACAAGCGTGCGAGGGTGGAAGAGAGATGAGATGCATGCAACGACCTCGCAATGTTTTCACAGATTCGCCTCGCGTGGCCCACACGACCTGCTCTTGTTTACGTCTATTTGCGCGCCTACGTGACAATACATGCTGGCGCTTATTAATCGGGAACAATGCATCGATACAAGGGTAGAAAACAAAACAAAAAAACAATCCGAGACAGTCTGGTATTTGTAGCAAATTCGTGTACAATTTTTGTCCAGATTCGTAATTCGTAATTTGTCACGCTGTCGATCAGTATGGTTGACTCAGTTTAGAGAGACGCGAATTTATCTGTAGCCTGCATTACTCGGATATCAGTTGAACATCCTAGATGAAGGTGCACGAGATGACTGGCGCACCTCAACAAGAAGCTTGGCGGTGCCCGGTTCACGAGATGAGTGACCGGCATCAGGGACTATATGCAGGGTGATTTCAGGCCAGACTTTCTTAAGCGCATATGCAGTGGTTGCCTGTATAGCCAATTAATAAGCCGTCCCTTGCAAGGAATAGACAATACACACCGGGCATATTACATCGTAGCGACCCTGAACGACGACACATGGGATGTGACGGCTGGTGAAGCACACATGAGAAACAGACATGAACAAGAACGAGGAGCTTACATTTTGTCAATCTCCTGTTTGTCAAGGAGTTGCCCGTCTCTCATCCATCCCTGCAACATCATATTTGAATTGGATCCAGATGAACCGAGTTAAAGAAAAGCATACATCGTTCATGAAGTAGTGGTTTTCTATCCTGGCAAATGCACTACAAGAATACTGATTAACCTCCAACATATAGGCGACGAAAATCCAGATACATACTTTGCCCAGTCATCCTTCTCTGCCTCAGCGACATGAGCAGGGTCTACGTGCAATTTAGACGTGAACATCCTGAAAATGTACAATGAGTCTCCTGTTGTCATCTGAAAACATATCGGCGCGACTTACTCCCATCGAGTCCATGCTCGGGCAGCCTTGAGTCGTGTCTCATCGTCCGTCGAGTTCAGCTGCGCATGATAGGCAAGGATCATATCTCCGCGCTCAGACTCCGGAATCGGCGAAAGATAATCATCCCTGTGTACGCACTGAGCCTGTCATTACTACGAACGATAAGGCAGAATGAAGTACCATGCTTCTGGGAAGAGATGTGAGGCGCCGTCTTGATAGAAGAAACGTAGCTCGCTTGCAAGAAGACACATGAGTGCCCTGTCCGAAATTAGGTATCGAACACATCTTTCACCTTTTCCTCAAGGTGAAAATGCCACTGAAAGCCGTTTTAGCGCCTGCGAGTAATAATTTCAGAGGGAATAGACTTTACCGGAGGACCAGAGACTTCACACGATCTGGGTGCGACTAAAGATCAAACAGATTAGGAGCATTTTCAGACCGCCATCCTATACGAACTTGCCTGTGCATACGCCAAGGACAATGTCGAGCCCTAAGGACCGCCGATCAGTCAACGTCGAGTAGGAAATCGGACAGATAGATGCGTACCCACGAGCCTCCAAATACATGCCATTTTTCAATGTCGAGATGAGTACGGAGTTTCTCGATATCTTTGACGAGGTCCCACGTTGTGTTTTCCTCGAGCGACGCGCTCCTATAAGTAAGGTCACGTCGATTGATTGACGTGTTATGAAAGCAAAGATCACTCACGGTAATGATTTACCTGAGCCCCTCTGGTCGAGAAGGATAATCTGTGGAATCACATATCAATGGTGATATTGTCGCATGGAATACGGAGAACGTGCCTTGTACTTTGTCGGGTTGAAGAAGCATCTGTCCTTAGGGTCGGTTCCACCTCCTGGCCCACCTACGAAAATAGCAAGATGTCATATAGATGGCAAGCTCCACTATGCTGTGGCACCAACCATGGAGAAAGATCACTAAATTTCTGTTAGCAGATGAAAGACAAGCCTTCAATGGAACATACCTGGGGCTCCGTCTTTGTTTCCACTGATCTCATAGCTGCAATAAGAGGTACTCAGACCCCTACCTCCGTGATACGACTGGTGAAAAGGCTCACTAGAGCGTATGCAAATCAGAGACCTTAAGCGTGCTAGTCAAGTACGGTTGGATGTCGGGATACATGGTTGATGGCGAAGTGTTCAACAGGGGTGGTATCGTTACTGTAGTAGGTCGATATTTGTGTGAGTTGAGCGTAAGAGGGGAGTTATGCAAGGGCCGGCGGAGAGGGACACGAGTAGTTAAGGATCTCAGGCGAAGAGGCAATAAACAAGGGAATCTACTGAATCTGATCATCGAGTCTCGCGCGATTGGTGACTTTGGCGCGTGACAGTACTTTCAGAATCCCTCATTTCATCTCCGTCACGGCGGTGTCAAAGAGACTGAAGTGCTAGTCTTCTGGCTTCTAGGCCTGGGTCTTAGACTGTCTTAGAGTGTGGCATCCAGAGTGCTGAGAATAGGGTACATGCAGGTAGAAGAATATCCCTCTGTACTATGCATCCTCCCGAATGCAATCATGATGAACCAAAATGTCTCAAAGGTTGTGCTCCGCTTTGATGATATCCGCAGCTGTGGGAAGATCGTTCAGAACATGCCTGTACCAGTGCGTCGTTGCCAACCTATTTCAGCGACAGTGTATACGGTGCCTATCGCGATTTCACCAATAAGGTCTCTCAGAAGGCTGTACGTACCTTGGGGGTGGACCGAGATCATCATTGGAACGACCGAAAGATCAACCACACGAATGTTCCTGGTGCCGTATACTTTCAGGTTGCAATCGACCACTCCGCCCTTTTCTTTTGTAAGCATGGAATTGCTGCCGGCGGTATCTGCAAAGACAAGGTATGAGTGGAACGAACCGGGCAGTAAGTACCTCGGTTCTACTCACGCCAGGACGACCACAGATTCTTCTTGATATAAGCTAAAAGGTCAGGCTTTTCAACATTTTTGTTTCGTTTCGTAGTGTGGAACCCCACTTACCGGCTATTTCTTCATCCGTCTTTACGTTTTCCGCGCCAGGAGTTATTTCACTTACAGTGAATCCTTTCAAAGGCTCTGTCGACGCCACTTTCCTGATAAACTTGAACGCCTCGATCAAAATCTCTAGGTCAATATCCTCTTCTAGATAATGCGGATCTATCAAAGGCAAGGCCTTCGGGTCTTTGGAATTGATGTGCTACATGATTTCATTTTAGATATACGAGTATGGTAGAGAGGTGTTGGAACACGTACGATGGTCCCTCGCGAGAATGGATGGGCCAGTGTCGGCCCAAGAGAGACATATGGCTTTTCGGGATTTGGGAACGACGCGGGCCACGCGATCGGAAACAGCGATATCTCGAAGTTGTGAGTGTTCTTTTGTCTTCTAGCAATCTCCTCTAGCAATCTCAGCTGGATGTCGTAGATTCCTTTAAGGCCAGGAGGGTCTGAATCCGCGTTTCGCACGATTTTGGCCTTTTGCTTTTCCACAATGGAAGCCGCACCATCTGAAGCGACCTGAATGGGCACGAAAGATAGGCTGTTCGTCGTTAATTTATATGATGCATCTAAGCCGGGACTAGAGGAGATTGTTAAAAAAAACTCGAGACAGCGAGGCGCAGATGGTGTACCCACTGAGTCTCCAGCAATTTCGAGGTGAATATTGGATCCTTTAGCATATCGGATGTGACTATCCCCTTGCCTTCCGCCATTTCTTTGATGCAAATTAGAAACATCGAAGACTCTTGTATCATGGTACGTACCAAGCAGAAAGGCATCATTTGTAATATGTTCCTGCACATTGGTTCCAACAGACGGCAAGTCAACTTGAACATGTATCTCGAGGGGCTCCAAAATGTTTCGATCCCCGATACCACTTAGTTCCAAAATCTGAGGGGATTTGACTGCTCTACATGTTTCCCTGCAGTTAGTTCGAAATATCAGAGAACCTGGGTTGAGAACTTGCCCCGCTGACAAGATAACTTCCTTTGCTGCTGATACTTGGTGATTAATTCTGTCGTGTTCAAATCCGACATCACATTCGGGTCTTCAGCGTCGTTCGATACGATTATCTTGTGCACGAAGGGTCAATTTGACGGTAGTATCGCAATGAGGCCCTTAAAATCACCCCGCCCCCTGTTACAACCAGAGAACAGGTCAGTTTAGATACAAAGTTCAAGGACTAGCGTGACATACCTATGATTATGAAATCGAACTCTTTTCCGGCAACAACTGTCACTTGTGCAAGCTGCGCAGAGGTCATGATGGTTGTCCTACTAAAATTCAATTGAGTATTCAGTGACGTGTCGCTGCCTGGTAGTCCAGGTAGCAAGGGGTAACTGTAAGGCCTGCGTATATATACCATGCATGCATGAGGGAGCGCAATTGGATTGAGTTTTGGAGACATCAGACACCGTGATTGCACGGAACGAAGTCTCCACTAGATTTGCAAAGTTCATCAAACATCTCTATCAGAAATGTAGCCCATGTCTTCAAAGTCCAATTCAAACTTGGAGCCATGGATGATGATGGTATGAAGCCTGAGGAATTCCGTCAGTCAAATGTGAAACTTGCCTCCATAGCTACTGTTCTTTTGACACTGGAATTGCTTCATATCGACGTCACGTCTAACCAGGGGACGAAACTTCAAGCGAGAGTTATGGCAAAAAGTGAGAGCACAGGAGAGCACTCAGGCTCCCAGTGCCCGACAAAGTTCGAGTTCAAGTTCAGTTCAAGTCACGGTTCAGACGATGGACTTGTGCGGCCCGGGCAAAGCCATCGGCGTCTATGTCTCTCTTGGCGCATCAGCTCAGGGCGGAACAGACGCCTGTCGATCTTGTCTCAGCTTGCCTACACAGCCGCCCCAGCCAACCGCTGGATTCCGCGTTATTTCGGATCGCGTGAGATGATGTGCCCGATCGCGAAATTCCACTGTTAGCGTCAGTGGGATTCCGGATTCCGTTAGATTTTATGCATCTACTGGACGCATCACTTTCCTCCACTGACTGCATGTAGCTATGACCCGCTCTGCCGCTTTTTGTAATACCAATCATGATATCAACATAATCTTATGACAAATCACGTATGACTGTTCAACTTCGACTGCCGCTGAAACACTTCAAGTCCTAAGTCCTAAATTCCTGTTATTTGCCATCCACTAACATGCTTTTCTCAGATCCTCCGATTGACCACTATGAAGACTGCCTGGAAAATCCAAGCCGTAAGATGTACATTATATGCCTCAGGATTTTGAGCTTACCATTACAATTCATCCCGCAGTTTTTCTATTCAGTGGCAAACGCTACCGCTGCAAGATATGTCCGGCTTCCCGCTGGCAGTCAGCCGCGCAAGCAGCCAAACACGAGGACGTTATCGCACACGTCGTTCGTGTTCGCGAATTGGACGGTCGAACAGCCGCTATGAGCAGTGATCCGCTCGGCGGTCCCAATATGGCTGAACACGCGGTTTGGACATCTGAGAAGCCTTGCACCGCTCCAAGTCATCAGCTTTCCCCCCTACCTCCATCGTCTCCTCCCTCTGACCATGTTCCCTCTCAGTCTTCCCCCACTGGCCTGGCACATGAAACAGAGGGGCTCAATGACGGCGACTCGGAAGAAGAAACCACAGATGGCCTTGTGGACCCCTACTCTATCCATGGGCCCGCACTTCCCAGCGATGGCGCCGACCTTATCTACGATAATTGGGGAGGGAATATAGCGTGCGAGAAAGCCTCTACAACCGCACTTCCCCTCGAAGACGACGAACCAGGGGGCCCAAATTCAGAGGTCTTCATAGATCCCTGGCTTGATTTGGATGCCCTAGACCACAGCGACCCTCTTGCAGTAGATCCTGGATTCGATGAACTCGCAGGTAAGTTGAGCCTTGTGGTCCCAACGCAATGTCAATTGACTTTCTCCTCCCTACAGAACATCTTCCTAGTGACGGCATCCAGTTGCCAAACGAAGACGCGTGGTTCCCGTGGCCAAATGAGAAGGTATGTCAGTATCACCTGAGTATCCTAACATATGATTCTAATTTACTTGAGAAATGTAGCACTGCCTGTTAGATATACTCGGAGCTTTCCCCCGTGCAGCATTTTCTGAGGCCGAAATGGAGATCACGAGATGGGTCGCAGCCAAGCTTGGTGTGCGCGATCTGCCAAGCATCCGCGTAGTGAAAAGTCACCGTTCCGAAGTTCTCAAGCTGGCCGGAAGTCAACCGCAAGTTCTGAAGAGTG
Organism: Hermanssonia centrifuga; assembly: GCA_001913855.2. Lineage (NCBI taxonomy): Eukaryota > Fungi > Basidiomycota > Agaricomycetes > Polyporales > Meruliaceae > Hermanssonia > Hermanssonia centrifuga. The sequence continues at coordinate 9,862 of MLYV02000282.1, forward strand.
CAATTGGCAATCTCTACTGCAAGACAAGTCTGGCTCGCATCCTAGCACATGTAAGTACTTTCCTTCCTGCTGCACAATCCTCCATACCTATCATATGCGATTACTCAGGAGGTTGCAAACCCCATCGTGCGGCAACTGCTGGAATTTTACCCAGAAGATAGCGGCCCACGGCTTGCGGAGGCGCGCCAAGGCGAACGTTGGCGTTGTGAGGTCGACTCTACATTTGCAGGCGTCATGGCTCGAGCAGATGACGGCCAAGACTATTTTGTCTCTGAGCCGGCTCTCGCTACTGTGGATGACATTGGCACTATCCAGCCTGTTATTCCGGTCCGCTTCTTCACGCGGAATAAGACTCTTTTCGCGAAGGTCCACCGCCTTCATGTGGAGCGCCATGCCGATCGGGACAGCTTTGTTGTTGACGCTAGTGGTGCTCTTGACCAAGGCTCCATGGAACTGCCCCTGCACGCATTCTTCTTGAGCTATCCTCGTCTCCTGGAGTCTCACAATGCCTACAGTCTCCCTCCGCCTACTAGGATAGCAGGCATCCGTCGTAGCACGGCTTCCAATGCGCCCGGGCGCGCTGCAGCTGTTCTTGATGTTTGGAAGGCACCTCTTCCCAACCCCTGGAGGACAAAAGCACAGGGCAAACGCGTCCTGGCGCTGCCGCTTTGGTGGTATTGTGACGATACTTCCGGTAACAGCTCCAAGAAATGGAACAAACATAATTCGTTCTTATGTGTCCTGGCGGGGCTTCCTCGCGAACATGTCCACCTCGCGTACAATATTCATTTCCTTGCAACGTCGAACATTGCTGCGCCATTGGAAATGTTTGAGGGTATTGCTGCGGATCTCAAGCAAATGCAGGCGGATGGATTAGTCGCATGGGACTGTGTGCTAGATGAAGACGTTGTCTACATCCCGTGGGCGTTGGCATGTCTGGGTGATAATCCCATGCAGAGCGAGCTCAGCTCGCATATCGGTCTGCAGGGAAAGCGGTTCTGCCGTGTCTGCCACGCCCATGGCAAGGACAACTCTCTTACCGGCGAGGAGGGTGAGCGTGATCGCCTGACCTCATTCCTCTTTGTAAGTTCCGCCATAGACGCTATTCCTTCTCTACTTATGATCATCTTTAGGCCGGCAGGCCTCGCACTCACGCAGAAACATTGCAAGCACTAGACTTGCAGTGGAAGGCCATACAAGTTGGTGCACCCTCGCGAGTTGATATATTGGCGACCGAATCAGGTATCAAGGACAAACACTTCATGGCGTTTGTCGAACGATTTTCTGGCGAGATATCCAAGTTGAAAGCAAGCAATCGCGCGGAAGGCAACAACGCAACTGATGGACTGCCAGACCTAATTGATGCTGTGCTAGACGGAAGAGACGACAAACTTCTCTTCAATCCAATGTTTACAATCCAAGGTCTGATCTTGCTCACCAGGTCTTGACGTGATTGCTCATTCCTTTTGGCAGGTCTTGATCCGCATGCTGACACACCTGTAGAAATACTGCACGTGGTGCTCCTCGGATATGTTAAGTACTTTTGGCGCGATGCCGTCTCACGACAAAACGTCGCTGGCAAGAGGACGTTGCGTACGCGGCTAGCCAGCCTTGATGTCGCTGGTCTTGGCCTACCGGCGTTGCAGGGCAACACTCTCGTCCAGTATGCCAAGTCTCTTACCGGCAGGGACTTTCGCGTGGTTGCACAGGTGGGCCCTGCCGTGCTATATGACCTGCTACCTCCAACTGCATATGAGGCATGGCTGGCCCTCTCTCGCTTATGCCCACTTATATTCCAGCCGGAAATCGAAGATATGGAGACCGGCGACTCCTCAAACTCCACGCATGCCTCCTCCGCCAGCACCCTCCTCACAACCTATTCCGCAAACACCTTCACGGATGTCTCGCAGCTCCCGAACAGTGCCGGCAACTCCTCAAACTCCACGCAGGACGTCTCGCAGCTCGAGACCAGCTCCGGCGACTCTTCAAACTCCACACATGCCTCCTCCGCCAGCACCCTCCTCGCGACTTATTCCGCAAACATCTCGCAGCTTCCAATCAGCGACACCTCCAATGCATGATCCACATCCTGTGACTGAATCTTTGCGACTGATTCCACAAAAGCGTTCTTATGAAGGCGTTGATGCACTGGCTGCATACCCACTGCCGTTCCGCCCAATTCCCCCTCACTATACCTACTCTATGCCGCCTATGCCGTATAGTCCTCACATGGGCCCACATCACGTACCTGCCATGTCATACGGCGCGTACGTGAATACACCAGTGGGCCCTTCACCAAGTCAAGCTCAGGCTTCTGGATCTTCAGCGCCTTCTCCTTACACACTCCCACCGTACAATTCAAATTATTTTTTGCCATCTATACTAGGAGATCCTCGAAGTACAGATAGACAGTTATAGTTCCCCTGTAATATTTGCGTGATAGTGATAATGTATAGAATTTGACTGTAAGGAGTTGAGCGTGGGAGAAAACAATCATCCATAACGACAACGTGCAACTCGCACTCAGCATTCAATATTTCATTGTTCACTCACGTTGACCATGTCAGTTGGGAATGTATCATTCAAACAAAGGTAAGTGTGCTACATAGTATGGTATTAGATGATCTAACATGTGTAGTACCTCCGCTCTGAAGTGCCGCTGCGTAACATCTCTTCCACCATGTACTTATAGCCTCAATCATGATCTGGATTGCTTGGCTTATACGACTGGCGACTTCTCACGCTGGATTGTGTATGGGAGAGAGACTGAAGAAAGACGGCGTGCGTGGCGAGGACGTTTATTTGCCAGAGGACTTGGCTGAGACAGGTCAGGACTGGGAGGCCTTTTTGAGCCGACATTACTGATCTGCTGATGCAGATTAACTCCGTCTTGCTTTGGCAGGCGACGATGCACATGTATCAGCTTGGTGAGTGATTTTTCAAGCTCGCAAATGCGATCGGATCGCTCTCTTGCAAGTTTAAGGACAGATTGTACCATGCCTTCGGCGATGTTCAAACTGGCTCTTGTTCGATTGAGCTGACGTTGGAGGTCCATATAGCTCAATATTTGACATTCGCTGACTGTTTGTGATTATATCTAGCAGTTTGAACACTAGAACTAACGGAAATGGTAGGCCAACGTACCACTGGACTCTGTGCCGGCGCTGCTCGCCTCTGGGGTTGAAAATATGTCTGTCGGACTTGGTGGAAACATAGAGTAATCGTAACCGGTCTTTGTGGTTGGTCCAGGTGTTGGCTGTACCGCAAACGGTTGCTTCCAGGACCGCAACCTTTGTTATTGTGAGGTAAGTCCAAACCCAGTATACATGTGCGGTAACTTACGTGTTACACACGTCTTCCAATCTTGCCAGTTCAGCTGCATTAGGATTGGTTGTGTCGAAGCTGGCTGATTGCGGCATTCTGAAAGGGTTGACATGAACTTCTATGTTCAGTCCGCGGTTCATCGAAGGACGGAATGAAAAGGAGGAGTCATCCACGTGACCTCAGGTAATTCGAATTTTGAGTCAAATTTCTTTGCTTGAGGTCGATCTGACCTGCCTTGAGTCTCAGACCTCAGTATGAGCTCGCAGCAACAAGCTATCACACGGCTGGCAGGTATCGGCCCTATAAGGACCACAACAACTCCATCACATCATGCGAGTGGACCATACCATGTAAATCAGTCACCGACCACAGCGCGATCGCTGGCCTCAACTTCACAAGACTCACAGTTGAGCTCCTCGTTTGGTGACCTTGACAGCATGTTTAACTCACCGGCTCCCTCGGCCGGTATCTATGGGTTAAATGGTGGAATGGGTGATGACATGGCTCGCGCTCAGGCCCATTTCATTGACCGTCTGATCAGTGACCACCGTCTTGATGCTCAAGATCGGTCTACACTACACCAGGCTGCTGTGGTGAGTAAAACAGTGACGAGTCATGTAAAGAAATACTGATAATCACGGCTGACTTTAGATACCGCCTGCACAGCAATTTACGTTGCTCACAAGTCACGTACTGTCAAGCCGAATGAGTATTCAGCAGCTTCACAAGATGGTTGAAGTCATTCAAGCTGAGGTTGCAGTGTTGAAAGCGTATGCACGGCAGAACTGGAACCTATCAGAGCCTCAAACTGTGAGTGATATCGAGGAATAGATCCGTGTTGCATGTAAAAATGACCTTGTTAATCAGAAACTCATCAAAATGACGGTTCGGCACTTCCTCATCCGGCCAGTACCCGCATATGGAAAATACACCACACAGTCAGTAGAGGTATGTCTACAGATATTTACTCAATGTCTATTTCTAATAACATTACGAGCAGACATATATCAAACGACACGCATCAAAGTTTCGCGTAGACGAGATTGCCGAGGACCCTATCATTGAGCAAGTTATCCGTGAAGCAATCAACATTGCTCAAAACGGTCAACGAAGCAACCTACGGAAAGCGGTACGTATATCCACTATATCCACTAGATGAATGGGTCTGTGATTGCTGAACGCATGACAGATTTTTGCGTCAGTCACAGGAAAGGAGTCGCTCGACCATTTTGCCACGCGCATGATTAACGACTGGCACATGGGTAAGCAGCCAAGTGACACATCGAAGAAGTCCATAACTGCGCAACTTGCACTTGCGGTAAGATGCTCGCCCTATACAACAAATCATGATCATTCACCAGCTTCCTTTGGTGGGTATAGCGCGAGGTTGCCGCCCCGTTAGCAAAAGCAAAGAACCAGCGCGGAGCTGACACGGGTTTCTGGAAGAAAATAAACGAGAAGCTTAAGGCCCTGCACGGCAAACATGGTGTAGTACAAGGCCGTAGCTCACCAGGATGGCATGAATGGGAAGAAGATGTGATCCATAAAGACATTGAGATATATGGTAATAGCCGTGCTGGCGCAAGTAGCTTGGGTATAGATGATGAAGATGGGTATGATATGATGTACAATACATTAGGGGATGATCTTGAGGCCGACCCCCTTCTAGAGTAAAATTTATTGTAGTTCTGTTCAACAAAAACCTTTATGATATGCTCATTTAGTGTAGTACACATTCCAGTATATTATTCCGAGTCATTGTCTATAGCTACTGTGGAATCTGCTATGACAAAACCAAATGACAACGTAAGAAGCGCCGAAGAGATGCTTCCAGTGGCAAAGACACTGAGATCATCCGATCTAACGGAATGCCGGATACCGTGTTCCGTATCTGCTCTTTTGAAGATCCACTATATCTTCGGAGTCATCGGTTGGCTGGGGCGGCTGTGTAGCTTGTCTCGATGATAAATTCAGTGAGGGATTGTAAGTACTCTCTTCAAGGGTACACTCAACATACGAACTACTTGTCTTTTGCTAGACTCGGATGCGTCAATAACATGGCGGGATAAGAGCTGATTAAAGGCCAAGGATAACCATTTTAATGCCAATGCACCGCCTGGATGGGATCCGATACGTTGACTCACTAGGGCAGCAAATCATCTGCCACGGTCTAAGCGAAGTTTGAATTTGCCCGTCCCTGGCAGCCCTGGCATGCCTCGTTGGCGGCTATCTCTACGCCGCATCTCCGTACATAAACGTCAAAAATGAACTGCAACGCCCTCCATCCCCCCGGGTTCCCCTCTCGTCTACAGCCATGTTTACAGGCATCATCCCGATCCTCCTTGGTTTTCTTGCGACAGTGTCCCAGAGAGTAGTAGCGCAGGGGACGAACGCGACATGCTTGGTTGGGTTCGAATGGGTGCGTTCTTGTTTTCTACCGTGTCTGAAAGTAAAACCCATCTCATCTTTGTAGATGACGAATTCGAGGGGACAGAGTCCTTGCTTGATAGCAGCCTACCTTAACTCTGCGTGTATCAGCGATCCAACTGGTGAGCACACCGCGATATCTTGAGGGTAGGCACTGACAATTTGCACCTAGACGCGTATGTATATTCGCTGCCGCCCGATTTTCACTACCGCCCTCCTACACTGGACACCGTGACTCCATGTCAGTGTAGTACTGTATTCTATTCAGTCATCGGCGCATGTGCTGCGTGTCAAGACCGCGATAATCTTCCGTTCGTTTCACTAGTATACTTGTTTATTGTAGAAACTCATTGGATCTCACAGATGGTCTGGGTGGGACTCGAACTGCTCGACAGTGTACAACAGCGTGTACGTGAGCATCTTAGCGGAATCCATGACTTCTCCTGACTGTCCGGTCTAGTTGGCCTACAAACATCCCCACAGGCACTGCAATCCCAGCTTGGGCATATCTCGACGTCGTTGAACCCGATTCTTTCAATATCACAGCAGCTCAAGCCCTAGCAGATGAAGATCTTCCCGAATCTACAGCTGCCGCTGGCCCTTCTGCGACATCAGGATCGTCGGGATCTTCTACTTCCTCCTCCGCATCCATCTTTGCGTCGTCGTCTGCCCACACTCTCACACCGGAAGCTGCGAATTCATCATCAGGATCTAAGTCAAATGTGGGTCCTATAGTGGGTGGAGTAGTTGGTGGTATCGGCGGTGCAGCTATTATTGCGGCTGCTATCGCATTCTGGCTCATCAAGAGAAGGAGGGCGAGCAAGGTAGCGCCTTCTACCTATTACGCAAATGAAGGGCAGTATCAGACCTCGCCTTTCGACCCCCCTATGGGACAGGTTGCTGGTGCTGGTGTACCATATACTGGCATCCCTCAAACGCCGACTCCGCCACCAACTGCCGTGGTTAGCGGATCGATGCCCGTCTACAACCCGAACGACCCTTCGACTTTCCCTACCGCAGACCCTGCTCCAACTTCATTTACGCATTCGCACTACACCTCTGGGGGCCCTACAAACAGTAGTTTTCAACCCACTAGTGGCGGGTATAGTGGCGCTCCGGAGTTGTGAGCTAATCATCCCTGGTCACTTGTCAAACTGGAAAACGGAGCAAGTCAATTCGGTCTTGGTGCTCCAGCCGATCTTCAGCTATTTCTGTTCCTCCTAGTATGCTTATTCGTATACTTGGTATTGTATTTCTTGTATAATTGCTGCTACATGCCGGTGTGATCTCCGTCTTCACCGGTCGTTTTTGAGTTCTGTGCTGTGCAATAAGCTATGCATGCTCTTGCGTGCTGTGCAGTTATTTTCCCCCCGAAGTCAAGCACATCAATGTGTCGATGAAGCTCAACAAGCGACTGATGCGGATATTAGTCTCGGCCTCCAGTTTTGTCTCCAGCCAATAGAAATTGAGATCGTATTTACTTGTATTTGTGCAGTAGGTCCTTCAAACGGTTCCCTTCCCACTCGTTGTCTCGACTCTGACTAAATGTCGATTCCAGGATACGTTGAATCAAATGGCGGTACATCCTGGTGCATCTAGTCACCGTATCTGCGTCAATATTCAAGCAATGCTAGCCGGAAAATCCTCGAGGTCTACCTCTATAACGGCCAACCCGGGCTACAGACCGAGTATGCCTACAATGGACAATCAAATCATCCAGCATCAAGGCGTAGATGTAGACCAGCACTAGGACGGATACACTCTATGAGGCCCTGACATACCCCGGAACAGCAGTCCTTTCGTGCCTGATAGGACGGACCGAATGGATCAGCTGAAGACAGGCGTGGCACTTGCAGGCTGGGTGCCCCCAGGATTCATCATTCAAGCCCGTTCCTCTATTATGTCTGCGGTGTACAGGATATCACTTGCGCTAGGCCTTCTTAGCTCTTTCGCAATGCCTCGAGCTGCAGCAATTATCTTTATTCCCGCCGCTCTATCCGAGTCGCATCAGATCCGGAGGTTTGAGATTGATTTATTAAGCTGAAAAGTCCAACATAGACAGCCTACTTATCAGTCAAACATTTTTTTCGGATCGTACTCAAAGTCCGCAACACAACACAATTGGATCCGGTTGGATAGAGGCGTGCCTGACTCGAAGAGGATCGACAGATGGACATGTCCTGCACAGGCGCATCTAATGCGACCTAGTTACGAAATATATGGGAGTATCTTTGTCCTTTGTCGTCTCCCCCTCCCCCTCCGTTCTTGCACTATGGTTGCGTATAGAATGTTGCTCGTATTGGGTCTTGTTCGCTCTCTCGGGCTAGTGACTTTGGCACCGCAAGTCGCAGCGCAAGGGAGCGCCGCATACTGTCCTATCACTTGGGTATGTTTTGCCACTTTCTTTTGACCACAAGTAATAGCGGTACACCTATTGACGGTGAATTTTAGATGTATAACTCAATGAGTCAGGATCCTTGCATAGTCGCAGGGTGGTTGATCTCTCCTTGCCTTACAGATCCCTTTGGTGAGTATTGCTTGTTGCTCACGTGAATCAATTTTAAAGTGTGGTATTATTTCCGACAGAGGCGGAGGTACCTGGATTATACGCAGGCCTCGGTCCGGACTACTATCCCCCGCCAGGGTCGACATCCGACGGATTTACAGCCACCGACTGTGCATGCAATACGGTTTTGTACTCGCTGCTAAGTGCCTGTGCTGTATGTCAGTCGATGACTTATGTCTCGTGAGTACGATTTTCTCTTGTGTTCTACACAACTTACCCAATACTGATAGGTGGACCTCCTGGGAAGCTTTCTGTTCGAAGGTATATGTTGCATCGTAAGTATGATAAACGCTTCACGGCCGTAAATTGATTTGACCTTCCCGGAACCAGATATCCGGACAACATCCCTTCTTTCACATCAGTTCCGCAATGGGCATATCTCGACGTTACGAAGGCTAATAATTTCAGTGTCTCTGATGCGCAGGCTTTAGTAGCCAAAGACTTACCCGATGTCACCACCCCCGGTGGTACATCATTAGCGGGATCTCAGCGACCAGCACCATCGACCGCAACAGGGATTGCGGTCTCCCCCACTTCAGCACCTACCGTCAACCCTTTTTCAATCCCTTCCGATACCTTCTCATTTTCTATACCTTCCGACACTTTCTCATTTTCGATACCATCGGAGTCTTTCACTTTCGGCGGATCAAATCCGACATCTCTGCCCAGTTCATTCACTTCGAGCAAGAAAAAGAAGACGAACGTTGGCGCAATTGTGGGAGGTATAGTTGGTGGTGTTACAACATTCTTTGCCGGCCTATGGGGATGGATAGCCCATCGGAAGAGGAAACATGCCGCACCAGGAGTCTCTGCTGCTTCAGGTGCTCCTTCCATTATACCCTCCACACCGGATCCAGAAAAGCCTGTACACGGTGCTGCATCTCCAATGGGTCATTCACCAGCGCAGGACCCAGCACTGGATCCTCAATTTGTGCATGTGCCACACCTTCCCATGAACGCAAGACTCTATGTACGTATTCCAGGGACTCGATACTTCATCACGCCACTCAAATTTTTTCTCAGGATCCTGATGATCCCTCAACTTATCCAGATGCCCAGACTCATGTTCCCCCTCCCACTCATTCGTCCCAGGACGGTGCCAGCGGTACTGGCTCTTATGTCCCGACGCAGTATTAGCGTGTTCGCCGGTACCCTGATTCGTATCGGACTATGTATGCACGATACATGGCGCTTTGGGCTATGTTCCCGACTGCTCGTTTGATTGAAACCCTTTACCTTCATTATATCTGAAATGGAAGTGGCACGTAAATAATACGTTGAGATAGCTCTCGCAAATTGACAGACTCAGTACAACATTGTGCCATGGTATATAGATTACAATAAATGCTAAATATGTACAACATGATAAGAATAATTCCGGATGAATTACATGCTACATATGTATAATCTTGCGTTAGGTATGATCCAGAACTCCCTTGATTCCCAAAATGATAGAGGTGCGGCAAGCTAATCGTGGCTCAGGGCGTCCACGGTGGAATCAAGAACGACCTTCGGTTGCAGTAGTATCCTTCTCTCAAACATGTCTTCCTCTGCATCCGAACTGGAACCGATGGGACCCTTGGTTCTCCTCGTTACGCATCTCAGTCCAAGCTCTGTGGTACATATCACCCTACCGCCACCGGGCCCATGCTTTTGTCCATCTGGACCTGGAAGGTGCTCATCCAGCGCGTTCGTCATACCCTTCTGTTCAAAATGCTCCCCGCTCTCGATAAGCACCACTTCGAAGTTCGTCGAGAGTATCTCCTCGCGAGTCACACGCGCTAGCTTGAATACAGCTTCGGCAATGCGGCGAAGTTGGGCTCGAAGATTCGCTGGAACAGCGCTTACGTCCTTACCAGAGGATACCGGCGGACTGCATCCCGAGATGGTAAAAACGGAGCTAGACCAGCGAATCATGGTTGTCACCAGCTCTGATACGGCATAGTTCTCTAATCCTGGGTAGAGAGTACGGATAGAGCGATGTGTGAGGGATCTCCAACGGGAAGACGTGGGCTGAGGCTCTGCACGGAATTTGTGAGTAATATACCCAATACTACAGAACAGCTGGACGCACCAGACATATGCAGTTGCGAAAACACCTGAGATAGCAGACGGTCCAGCTTCGATGGGAAGCCAACACAGAACAGCGATAGAGACCTGAAACAGCATGTAGCGACACTGGCTTGCAGGGCGAGTTGCACCAGTACGGGATCTTGAGCATGATCATGGGAAGCGAGTATCTTGGCAAATGCAGGACCCAGCCACGGTGCAATATCCACAGCGTCGTCAGCACTCATGGTGGGGCTAACAATAGCCCTGCCGTCAGTGCCAAGATGCCCACCGCGGCGACCTCTATTCCGTCCCCTGCGCGAGGAAGACAACGGCGTGCGCCTATCAAACACGCATGACTCCGTAGCAGATGCAGCAAAATGAGTTATCTCGGTATTGAGGTCCTCGACAGCTTGGATGACCTGAGCACCAGACCATCCATCCGTCTTCGTGAGGAATACGTCAAGACTGCGGATATGAGCAAGTTGTTCAGAGTCTCCGTTCATCATGGAATAAGTAGAGGATATAGAAGTAGAGGGTGCTTGGGAGCGTGAACGCCGGAAATTGCGTTCGCTGGTGCTGTGAGATAGGCGACGTTGTTGATCTTCGTGCTCCCTTTCGCGCTCTTTTGCACGTTCGCGTTCTCTCTCGCGCTCCCTCTCTCTTTCCTTCTCACGCTGTTTTTCCAACTCTTTCTCTTTCTCCCTCTCCCTTTCTCTATCCCGTTCCCGCTGCCTTTCCAAGGACCTCAGCTGCTCTCTATCCTTCATTATCTTCCTATCATGCGCTCGTTCAGCAAGTAGCTTGTCTCTCTCGATCTTCAGAGCCTCGATCTCACGATCACGCTCTCGCAGGAGGTCCTGAACCTCACGAAGAGATTTCTCAAGCTGTTTACAACGCTCCGCTGGCTTCATCGGTAAGGGTTTTGTATTAGGCGTCTGCGTAGCTTTACGGGGTTGCTGCTTTTGTGGGGATAGAGGTTGTGGTGGGGGCTTATGGCGTTCGAAGTTCTGGAAGTTCTTTGGGGGTTTACGACGAGAAGGTGATTGAGAATTTGGCGATGGCCGTAGATTCGCGTGTTTCGGATGAGCAAAATTGTTTGGTGTAACGGTGCTGACGGTGCTACGCGTATACGTAGAAGCACGAGTAGACTGGTCCGCAGAATATGCAGAAGTTGTGTCAAGTCGGAGGTTAAGGCCAACTGAAGGCGAGGTCCGAGTGGAAGAAGGAGGGGCACGTGTTCCGGTGCCGGAGGTCGCTGTGTACTGGCTGAAGTGGCTTACAGGCCGATCCCGCGCTGCCAACCGTTCTGCGGTCGCAAGGCGAAGACGGAGAGCGCTGCGTTCACGAGTCAGACGTGCAAGGGGATCCGCAGTCGGTGTCAGAGGAACGTCGGATGATGCGGATGAAGTGAATCCGTCGATGTTCGGCGAGTGATCAACCGTGGGCCTACGGTATGAGAAGAACTCAACAGTGCTGCGTTGTGGAAGCTGGAGATCCATCGTTTCGTCAGCGTGGGGCAGGTAGTAAGAGACGAAGGGAAAGTTACTCTTGTATCACCTCGTTTTTATGTACTGCGTGTGAGCTGAAGATGAAACTATGTGGGCTTTGACTCGCGGGGGAAGTATTGCAAGATCGACTAAACCTATCTTAGGTCACGCACCGTTGGTGTGGCTAATTACTGTCACTCGTGACACCCACTCGCCTCCGTCTGGTCGCTGCTAGATCTTGCAGGATTCTGCAATGGTTTGAGGGGCAAAACGCGCTGGAGAGTAGTAAACTTGGCCTCAAGGGAAACACGTGGATCTGGCACTGGTACAGATGTGACTCGTCTTCACTGTACAGCACTGTCCCAAGAAACTATGCTTTGGGATAAAGAATACGATCCGCTTGAAAGATGGTTTTGATAACTATCAAGAAGATGTTCGTACGGCGGAAAAACGAGTTGTTTGGTTGTCGTGATTAGTTCCAGCGCTGAAATGGTGCAGCTGGAACTTGCCGAAATTACGGGATCCGGGACTGAGAACCAAGTAATTCGAGATTGACTGTATGCATATAGAACTTGCGAAAGAACATAATATCGTCTGTAGGTTGACTGAAGGGAAGCAGTAGTGGGACGAATTCCGGGCTCGAACTTGAATGAATGGCCGCGTGCCGCGACTCTAACCTTGCTTATTTCTCGTTGTTTCTCATTTTCCCGATAATTAAATCGAATTTCTAGTACTTTTGTTAGCCCTATTACATTATGACCATATTTACTTTTAATGAGCTATATACTAGTTCTTTTCGTTGAGGCTGTTATGTATACTTTTAGTGCGACAACCTGAGACCACGCGCAGAACTGTCACCGGTGTAAACTAAACTAATCTATACGTGCCTTCTTCGAAGGGCTGCCAAATGGCGTGAACACATCTTTTTCGAAACTGCGCCTTCCCTTCTGCCCTCGTTTCGGAGGTGGTCCGACCAGGACTTGAATCTGTTGAGCGTCACAGACGATGGTGTCGGATCCCTGAGTCGTCTTTTTCTCCTCAATTGGCCAATGCGTGATGGAGAAATGAATTCGTGCGTCGCAACCCCGCATGCGTTGAGCATAAAACGAAGGACGGATAGGCTCGCCTGAGATGTCAAATGCAGGCAAGACATTGACACGATGCGTCTCTGTCATCTTCGCCAATGCTTTCAGCGCAGGTCCGTGACGAGCCGGCCAACCTTTGATAGTATATTCGTTGTCTGGACCAAATGTTAATGAAGATAATCTCGGCATAAAAGAAGACGCTTACGCGGTACAGCTGCCACAGTTTCACCTGCTTCCAAAGCCTACCAAAAATATATGTTAAGTTTTTTAATCTCATAATATGTGTAGCGAGCTCGTACCTCAAACATTTTATGCGAAAACTTTAGCAAGTTTCGTCCGTCGTTGAGCTTCTGGTATAAACCTTTTAGTGGACCTCGTGGGTCACCACGAGCCATGTCGACGATGGTGCGAACATTCTTTTCGACCGTTGGAAAATCTAAAGCGAAATTGTCTTGTAGGGGCTCTGAACCTAGGAAGGTAGCTTTGCAGCTGTCGAAGGGCTTCGCATACCGGCCCTCTTCTTGCCAATTGCCATCGGCAGTGAGGAAGTATAGCAAGTATTCCATCTTGAAAACACCGACCAGGTCTGCCGAGCGTGGAAGGTCTGGCTCTGTCACATTGATAGGGTCATGGCAGTATATCTCCATCTCATGACGATACCGCTCTGCCTCCTCGGTTGAGGCCAAGATGTTCATCCCCTCCCACGATACCCATTGCAGCGCTGTGCGCGGGTTGAACTCGGGATCGCCCAGGTAGTACTCGTTGAACTCCGTTTCGTGCAACAATGCATGACGAAAATCGGAGAGGCGTTGAGAGACGGCATCACGTGAGGCTGCAGCGGAGAGACTATGCTGTGAAGCACTGCTCGAGGGAGTATTCGGTGTGCTGTTACCGAAGGTGCTTGAAGGAGTCCTAGGCGTGCTTGGGGACGCGGTAGTTGCCACGGTGGGATGCGCAGTCCTCTGCGGTGTGGCAGGAGGGGTCGCCATTGTTGCAAGCGTTGTAGACCGAGACAGACCAACAATGAGGGGCGCGGCTGACAGAGTCGGCGTCTTCAAGCCATCTGTTTCCCCAGAACCTACAACGAGAGACGTTCAATGCTTGCACGATCATGAAGGCTGTCGACTTACCGTGCGGTCTGTTGCTGACACCCAAATTGACTGTTTGTTGGCTAGGTAGCGCATGCGAGAGAGCGACTGCTGATGCGTCGTCGATGACTAAAACGTGGCTTTAGTGATGCGTACTAGAAGCGTATGCCAGGCACAATGCATGCTTACCAGCTGTCAAATCACCCTGTTGTGGGGTCGCAGGTGGGGTAGCTATTGTTGCAAGTGTCGTAGACCGTGAGAGACCAACGGTGAGGGGCGTGGCAGGCAGTGGATCTGTCTTTGAGCCAGCTGCCTCAACAGAACCTACAACTAGGTCAATTCAATACTTGCGTGAGCGTGAATGCATATAGGCTTACGCTGCACCGGGTTGCTGACCCCCAATGCCACCGTTTGTTGACTACATAGCGCATCTGATAGAGCGACGGTATGTCCCACATTGGAGTCCTCGATGACTAAAATAAAAGCTTAGTGACAAGTACCAGATGCGTCTGAGAGGCAGAATGCATGCTTACCAGCCGTTGAAACATCAACTCCAGGTTGTGGAACCACTGGACCGTGAAGTGCCTTCGAGGGGTCGCCAAGCCTAGCCGATTTGCGCGGTTTAGCAGAGTCAGACATGGTCAACGAAGGTTTCGACTGCCCAGCCATCAACAGACAAAGATCAAAGTGCGAAAGGAAGCCAAAGAGGTAAGAGAGTCTCCCGGCTCTTTCGCACATCTCAACCCGCCTTTTATATTATTTACCTGACCAAATCGGGTGTTCCCAAAATTTTCAAGGTGGCCAAAAATTTCGAAGGTGGCCGGCGTTCTGCGGTTCCGGAGGCGGGATTTCAACATCCCATGTCAGTGTCATGCCAAAAAGGAATACGCTCGCGGACAAACTGAGCAAGCGACAAATTAGTGAACGAAACTAGTCAGAGGGAATATACCAGGAGTGTCAACCCAGATTGCACCTGGAGGCCTGTTTCCAACTCTCCATGGCTCAGGTCACTTCGGCAGATATCAGCCCTGAAGCCCTGGAGGTCTTCACTATTGCGGAAATTCGAAGTATGATTGGGCCGCACCTAGTGGTACCTCGATCCAGTAGCCAACCCAAACCGCGCTTGGTTGATTGGATCGTCACGCATGCGGATCCCCCTTTACGACGTATCATTCGTACAGCATGGGTGGCAAGATTAGCTGAAAACGAGCACAAATCAGCATCAAAGAAAAGGAAACAGAGTGCACAGAAACAAACACAACGAAAAGCCGCGCGAATCGAAGCCGTTCTTAATCACTCCGCGCATGACATTTCGAAATATATGGAGCTGCCTAGCGAGGCGATTTTGCAGGAATGCTCACAGCAGTTTATTGCTGCTACATCCGATGCGGCCGTTATGCTTTCTATATGCGCTGTTTGTGCCCGGGAAGTAGGCGTTGAGGACGACACCGTTGCGTCGATCGCATTGCCAGATATTCCCAATCAGGCGCAATTGATACCCCTCCATCCTCATGCCGCGCACGACCTCTATAATGGCATGCTGTTAGAACCGAAAGGGATCCATACCTCTCCTGATGAACGCGGTGTGCAACATGCCGCTATCTGCGGATCCTGTCAAGACCAGCTCACGAAAGCCAATACTCCCCTTCTGTCTCTTGCCAACGGGCTTTGGATCGGCCGGGTGCCTTGGGAATTGACAATCTTGACGGTTCCAGAGCAATTGCTCGTTGCGCAACTCTACCCTCGCATCTATGTCTTCAAATTGTACCCCAAAGACCCCCATATTCGTCCCGACCAAGGCACACTGCAGAGCGCTATGCGTGGCAATGTCAGTACTTATGATCAAGACCTACCAGGCATTGCTTCAATGGTAGAAGGCCGAATGTTGCCACGGCCGCTAGAAATCTTGTCTTCCGTCATCACTGTCACCTTCATTGGGAAGGGACAGCCCCAAAAACAGTGGTTTCGATCTCTTTTCCGCGTTCGAAGAGACGTTGTTCACAACGCGTTGAAATGTCTGAAGCAAATCAATCCATATTATGGCAACGTCGACATCAATCTTGAACGATTGAATGCTTTACCTGAAGACGATATTCCTGACGAAATAGCCGAGCTCATGCGCCATACAAGTGATACTGGTCTGGTTGATTCTGATGCTCCAGGATATGTTCCAGAGCACCCAGACATTGATCCCCGTGAGTGGATGTGTACTAGATCATGGAATATGAGCGTTGACCATTGGACGAAAGCTGCAGAAACGCCCGATGCTGTTGAGACTGCAGGTCCTTCCCGATCAATCCCAAGCGCTCAATCTCTAGGTAGCTCATTTCATTGGCGACTAATCAACTTTGTTTGAAATGCTTACTCGTAACACATTTGCAGACATTCCGGACGTCATACCATTGCAAGTGTCTGGGAGTATAGACACAGATCTTACGAAACTAACCAGTAACGAACTTATGCTGTGGGGTATATCCAACTTGTGGGAAGAAGGACGTGAAGGAGGCTACTCCATCCGTCGAGGCAGCCGACCGGTTCCTGATTTACCCCCACGACGTCCTGCACCTGCAGAAACCAATAGATCTGCTAATACCACACAAAACTTTTTTGAACGCGCATTCCCATGCTTATTTCCATATGGTTGTGGTGGTCTAGATACTCCCCGCACGAAGCACATTGACTTTGGCGCGCACATTCAATGGTGCTTGCAGTATCACGACAAACGATTTCGCAAACACGAAACCTTTCCCTTCCTATGTTTCGGCATTTTGCAAAAGCGGGATGCTCTGAACCAGGCCCATGTTCAGATGTTGCGAGCGGATTTTGAACGTGATGCGCATGTCATGTCAACATTAACAGTAGGGAAACTCCAGGCAGCTCAGCGTGAAGAAGATCTTGGTTTACACTCAACAGACCCAGCTGTTCGAGTGGTTCGCAAGCATTTACATGCTACTGCGGGACGAGTTCTTGGAACTGATCAATCCAGGTACCGTATGCGCGGTGAAATCAGGTCAACCTCCATCGAACAAGGACCTCCCGCTGTATGGCTCACAGTCAACCCAGGAGACTCAGATGATCCCATCGCACAAGCCCTGCTTGGCGAGCAGATCTCGTTGGATGACTTTGTAGCAACCAGTGGTCCCAACAAGCAGCAACGGATGAAGAACATCGCTAGCGATCCATATGGGGCAGCCAAATTCTTTCACTTTACGATCAAGGCACTTTTGAAGACTCTATTACAGATTACGGTCTCCAATCATCAGGTACATTCGAAACCTGGTATTTTTGGCGAAGTCTCAGCATACTATGGCACTGTTGAATCACAGGGTCGAGGCACCCTTCACTTACATATGCTTGTATGGTTGAAGAACACTCCCTCTGGCGACGAATTAGAAGACCTATTCAAAAGTGAGGAATTCCGCACCAAGATGCGCACATTCATCAATGCCAATGTTCGAGCCTACCTACCTGGTCTTGAATCTGCTGCCTCAGTGAAGGCCATCCGGCCGGACTCGGAGGTGGCTTATAGCCGACCGTTGGACCCTTCAAGCCCAAGTTACGCCGAAGATGTCGCAGCTTTCGAGTTGAGGCTTGTGAGATCTTTGCAGGTCCATACTTGTAAGGTTCGGCGCTGCCTACAGCCAAACAAGGTCGGTAAGATGCTTTGCAAGCGCAAGGCTCCCTGGCAAATTGCAGCCGAGGCTTTCGTCACCGAAGCTGGGCATTGGGGTCCGAAACGTTTGTATGGATTCGTCAATGGATATTGTCCGGCGATTATCTTGAACCTCCGGTGCAATAATGACTGCAAGATCTTGACAAACGGTGCCGAGACAAAGAACATTACGTTCTACGTCACTGGATATGCTGCGAAGAAACAGGGCCGTAACTTCAATACTAGTGCTATCTTGGCTGAAGGTTATGCTTCACACCTCAAACGGCCAAACCCAGAGTACGTCGATCGCATTCGACACAATCAGCGTTTGATGCTCTTCCGGCTGATTCATGCCATCAATCATGAGCAAGAGCTCGCGTCATGTATGGTCATGTCGTACCTGATGGGGTGGGGTGATGTCTACAGATCGCATCAATATAGCTCTGTTTATTGGTCGTCCTTCGTATCCGCATTGCTCAAGGCATACCCAGAGGTCCAAGCTGCTCCATCTAATCAGTGAGCTATTTCATGCGCGATACAAAATTCCTGACCTAATATCATGCAGCACCGTAGCCACCCCTTTGGTCATGAACGACGGCGCGGAAGGTCCTGTCCCCACGTCAGCAAGAGAAGACAACAGCCACAATAGTGAAGATTCACTCAGCGAGAATGTGAGTGGAGAAGTACATGACGAAGCTATTGACAACGTGAGCGATTTGTACATCACAGTGTGTATTGTACTTACGTTGTCATTAGCGTATAGATGAGATGATCACGCTAGACTTTAACGGCGGAGGCCGGCTTTACGCCCGCAGCCAAGTCACTGATTATGTCTTGCGAGGCGATGAGTTAGAGCATTATAGTGTTTACGAGATGTTCTTGAACACATACGAGGCTACACGAATCAAGGGCAAAGACCGCGCAGATCGAGATGATGCTGCCAATGACCCTGGCGACCAAGAACATCCCTCGGAGCATGCTGATGTCCCAAGGCGTCGCGGTAGGCCAGCTCATCAACGATCTCCTTACAGGCTTGGCCATCCGAAAGCTGCGGAGAAAGAGCGGGTAGTGCGCACCCCACTGCATAAAAATTTGGTTAACTTTGTCGGCCGATTTTTCCCCTCTAGGAATGACGCCACCATTTATCCATTTTATTGCGCCTCGATGTTGTTGCTTTTCAAGCCATGGAGAAACATTGCCACTGATCTGAAAAGTGCGAATGAAACCTGGGCAGATGCATTCTCCTGCTTCGTGACAGAACATGGAGGGAGTGGTTCCTTACCACGGAGACTTTCTGGCATCCAGACCTTTCACGATGGGCGCGTTGCAGCGTTGAACGATCCTCGAGAAGATGCCGCGGCTCCACTTGATGACGTAGAACTGCAGGGGGTCATGCGAGGTATTGATGACCCAAACGAAGACAGCGAAGACTTGCCTCATGGGGTTGTGGTGACGCCAGAGATTGTTCAAGCGTTACTTCAGTCGCAAGTTGTACCACGCGAACGGAACCATGCCCGCCAGGCTATCGAGCTTGCGAAGAATGCTAGGATATTCCAGGAACAACCCGGGCACTGGTCCCCCACTCATCTTGATGTCAGCAGTGCTGTGGGTGACGACGTATCAAAGCTGGCTGGTTGGCAAGCACAAATGGATCGTGACGTCCTCGCACAAAACTCAGGCCCGTCTGCCACTGCTCAGCCTGTGCCTCCATCGTCTACGCAGGAGCCCTCTGTCCAGCCCTTTGCCGAAGTTCCCGGGCCCTCTGTAAGTAGCCGTGCCAGGGTTGAAGTATCGTCACCACTTGCCCAGCCTGGGATTTTTCATGCAGCTGATCCATCCATCTTGAAAGACGACCAGTTTAGGGCGTTCGACATCGTACGATGGCATCTTGAACAGGTGCTGTCAGACAAAACACCCCCTCCACTGCGAATGGTGCTCTATGGAGAAGGCGGCACCGGGAAATCCAAAGTCATTCAGACTATAACGGAAGAATTCAACAGGCGATGCATAAAGGGAATGCTCGTTAAGGCAGCTTACACAGGTGTTGCGGCATCTCTGATTGACGGCAAAACCACCCATAATATTGGAGGACTATCTGTGAAGGAACGGAAGGAGTCAGTGTCTGATGACACGAAGGCCAAGTTACAGAGCTTTTGGAAG
The DNA here is from genome assembly GCA_001913855.2 of Hermanssonia centrifuga. Classification (NCBI taxonomy): domain Eukaryota; kingdom Fungi; phylum Basidiomycota; class Agaricomycetes; order Polyporales; family Meruliaceae; genus Hermanssonia; species Hermanssonia centrifuga. Next base: position 29,703 of record MLYV02000282.1, read on the forward strand.
GAAAAACGTTACCTCATTATCGATGAAGTTTCTATGATCTCAAAGTCCTTTCTTATCGATATGGAGCGCAATATCTCGATCGGTATGCAAGGTGCCGATGGATTCCAATCTGACTACAGTTTTGGCGGGTTAAACGTGATCATATGCGGAGATTTTCACCAATTCCCACCTGTCGCCAAAGGCCCCGACGAGTTTCTTTTTCAGCCAGCAGATTTGAGCCGTCATTCGGAGGGGTGCGTCTTGGGACGGCGCGTGTACGAGGAATTCACAACGGTAGTCATTTTGAAAGAGCAAATGAGGGTCACAGATCACGTTTGGCGGGATTTATTGGTCCACCTGCGAAAAGGGGAGGTGCAAGAACACCACATCGACTGTCTCCGTACATTGGTACTCTCCACACCGGGAGCCGAAGTAGACTTTGGGAGTGCACCATGGCAAGATGCATCACTGGTCACTCCTCGCCATGCCGTCCGGAACTTGTGGAATGAACATGCCGCACGCAAATGGTGTGCCAAATCCGAGAACCAGCTCTTCATTTGTTATGCGGAGGACAGAATTCGCAAGGGAAGCCAGCGAGTGTCGGAAGAGCTCAGTCTTGGTGAGCAATATGCGGTTGCCATGCGCGGACAGTCTGTCAATCGACGACGACGGCAGGATCTACCACGAACTGTTGAGCTTGCGAAAGGAATGAAAGTGTTGGTTACGACAAACCTCGAAACCGACCTCGACTTAACTAACGGCGCACGGGGGGAGATTGTCGACATCATCCTGGATCCTGAAGAACCACCTGTAGGAGATGGTTCCATAGTACACTTGCATCGACTGCCCTTATACGTTTTGGTGAGGATGTCGCGTACACGCGCATCTCAATTGGCTGGTTTAGACGAAGGAGTAATCCCAGTCCAACCCATGGCTAGTACGATGCGCATCAAGCTAAATATCAACCCCAAAACTGGGAAGGGGATTCAACGCACTGTGCACCGCCGACAATATCCAATCACACCAGCATATGCATTTACCGATTATCGTGCGCAGGGCCAGACTCTACCATATGTGTTGGTAGACATCGCATCGCCTCCTACTGGTGGACTGAACCTCTTTAACGTCTACGTTGCGTTGTCGCGTAGCTCTGGAAGAGAGACCATCCGGCTCCTTCGTGACTTTGACGATGAAGTTTTTACACAGGCCCATGATGCGGAGTTGACATTAGAGGATGAGAGGTTGGAAGAGCTAGATGTGGTCACGAAGAGGTGGTGGCAGGTGGTGAATGGAGAACAGCGGCTGGCTGAGTGTCGAGCACAGGCTACGCTAGACGCACAGTCTAGTGCAGAGCAGTCTTCACCGTAGAGAAGTGTAACTTTCTTTTGGCATGCATATTAGAAATAGACACGGCGAAAGAAACAATAAGAAGCATTATATAAAGGAGGTGCGGCGGTTATGTACAATGCTAACGACGACAGTCCCGACGAACACATTCAGAAGATCGAAGGGGATCCGTCGATGGCTGGTTCACTAGCTTTATTTGTCAAAACGCTTGTGAATTTTGATAGTACAATCGCAACTGACCGGTAATTTCTGTCGACGACATAGGCATGCATGGGCGGCTTCGTTTGCATGCGTAGTTTGTGAGATAAAAGTGCAAAGCTTGTTCGGACAACGGGCTTTTATCGAGAGGTGGAGAAACTGCAGTGAAGAAATTAGCAGAGAGACCTGCGCGGGATTGCACGCAATACTGACTGGATAAAGGCATAAAGACAAGATAGAGAGGGCGACGAGCAACGCTTTGACAGAAATGTAGACAGTAGACACGTGGCCAGAAAGCGGAGAAAGCCGCGAGTGGTGAGCCGGACCGGCCCGGTTTCGAAAAACGAGGGACATATTTCGTCAGGGAGGACCTTGTCTAGCAAGGTGACTTCTCGAAAGTCTGAGCTCGGGCCGGGCCGGATTCCGTCCTGTTGACGCCCATACATCCAGTCAGGCTGCACCTCCCTCCGCGACGCTGGCTGGCAGTATAATGCCTAATAAAAGTAACAAAGTCCGACTGCCTAACTCAGTCCTAGGAAGTTCTGGATGTGTTGACTACATTTCATCGGTCTAATTATTTCGGGTATAAGAACCAATCATCGTGCAGGTTACTACTGCGTGACCCGTCTTCCAGCTTAGGACAGCTGCATGGATCATATTCCGAGTCCTCAGAACATTGCAGGTGACTGTAAGAGTTTCAATCGTACCATGAAGGAAGCCTAGCTCTACGTATGCAATAATCAGAGCGAACACTCATCTACGCAGGTGATTACATCTTCGCAAATGACTCGGCTTTGTCCTAGTAACTGGAAGAGATGATGGGGCTTAGAAGCCTGCGGTCGAATGCCTATGTCCAACGCCACTAGTGCCCTGACTAGATATCGAGGTTATTAACTGGGTAAGAACCTCACCCGGGGCGCGGCAAGTAAGCTTCGCTGCGTTTGTAGTGCCATTGTGCTTCCAAACTTAGCCTCGCTATTCCGAGGATGTGCTGCTCCGTTCATTCCGGGTGAGCTGCAAAGATACCTGGGCCCCGTCGCAGTTTCATCTGCCTCGTGTATGAGGGCAGGCAAGATCTGTCTGGCATGAAGGCTATGTTCAAGTTTGTCGTCATCCTATTGCTTTCTTGGCGCTTCACTAGTCATAATTGCAGGCTGTGTAGAGGGTAGAGGGCTTACATTGACGGTAGAATCTCCGTCCGCAGTGACAGCGACGCCATAGTAGGCTCGCATCTACATCCATCATATCTACCTGCAGGTGGCGAATTCCAAATACTGGCACAGCAGTCAAATAACAGAGGCCTGATATAGCAAATGGCCATTCTTCGGAGACAGAGCGTCGATACAAGGCCCATGTTTTGCCTATACCAGCCGGAGGTCTGGATGATCTTCGCGATGGTTGTGTTCTCTGGATGAGTGTACGAGATTTAGTTGAACCTGCTTTGAAGCCATAAACGGTGCTGGGATATGCCACGTGGTAGTGAAGCGCCCATTTACAGTTGGGACTGAAGTCTGTTCCCATCGCCAACAACACCAACAATGGATTTCTCGGGCGTTCATCCAGCGAGGTCTGCAAGATATGGAACCCAAAAAGCGACGCCTCGTGTTCTCCTGCCCTTTTCTCCGGCTCTCTCCCCCACTCTCGAACCGGATTGTAGGCCCATATAGCTTGCGTCAACCCCGCTGCGCAAGGCTTCTCACTTTCATATCTACTTCGCTCAAGACCGCTTATCTGCCGCACGACTCTGACAGCATAGTTCAACCGCTTGTATCGCTAGCCATTCTGTTGTATCCCTACCATGAAGCCTGCTTCAACTACCAGGAAGCCATATAGCGGACAGACACGAAGTCTTGTCCTCGCCCTCGACATCGGAACCACTTTCAGTGGTGTATCATACGCGATCCTTGAACCCGGAGAGGTTCCCCAAATACATGGCGTAACCAGGTACATGCTCTTCGCATCGCGTCGTCGTCTTATCCTAAGCTATCTACAGATTTCCCGGACAAGAACATGTAGCCGGCAATTCTAAGATTCCTTCGATCATGTATTATGACCAGAGGGGGGACATGAAAGCTGCTGGAGCGGAGGCAGACGGCTCCTCAGTACTCGCCCAAGCAGAAGACGAAGGATGGATTAAGACAGAACTGTATGTTATCAACTGGCCCTCGCTGTGAAACCCAAACCCTGATCATCAACCTTATAGATTCAAGCTACGTCTTCGTCCGAGGTCGATGGCTCTTAAAATGAACGGCATGCGCCTATCACCTTTGCCACGAAACAAAAATGCGGTGGACGTCTTCGGAGACTTCCTCTCATATCTCTTCCGATGTACGCATTCGTTCATCGTCGATACCCATGCAAACGGCCACGCTTTGTGGCGTGCCGTTGAGAATGATATCCAGTTCGTCCTCAGCCATCCAAACGGATGGGAGGGCGCACAACAAACCAAGATGCGTAGGGCCGCGGTCTACGGTGGACTAATACCCGATACAGACGAGGGTAAGGCAAGAATCAGATTTGTGACAGAAGGAGAGGCTAGTTTGCACGCTTGTGTGCTAAATGGGTTGGCTGCGGATGTTCTTTCGGTATGTTCCCGCGGATCTCAGCGGCTTGATACGACGTTGACGAGCTGTCTACTTAGAACCCATCTGGTCATGGCTTCATCGTCGCTGATGCTGGAGGAGGTACATTAGATATCAGCTCCTACGCCATTCGCGGCACATCGCCTCTTGTGATCGAGGAAATTGCTCCTCCAGATTGTGGGTCTATCAATCTATGATTTGTCCGTGTATGCTAAACCACTTTACTTCTAGGCGTATTCGCTGGCTCAGTATTCGTTAGTCGTAGGGCGCGAGGGTTCTTCGAAGGTTCTTATAACCCCTCGTATGATTCTGTCGTCGTAAACTAAACTCATTGTGCAGAGAAACTGAAGGCCTCGAAGTACGGCACCAACGACTCGCTGGACCATATCGCAAAACGCTTTGACGAGACTACCAAACGTCTTTTTCGCGATGACAAGGAGCTCCAGTTCGTGCCTTTTGGTTCCCCTCTCGACAAAGATATGAGTGCGGGCATCCGTGGTGGCCAGCTCAAGTTGAAAGGGTATGCTACCTGTTCAATGTCTTCATAACCTTGAACTTATGTGAAGTAAAGCTCGGAAGTAGCCGAATTGTTCGAGCCTTCGATTGAAGCTGCCATGGCATCTATCAAGTCACAGATACAAGCATCTGCTGGTCAGGTGAAGGTAAGTTACGATGAGGCCTTATTCACTCCAACGAGCCAGATATTAAAATTTCATGGTAGTCCGTATGGCTTGTTGGTGGCTTCGCTGCCAGCCCATGGCTCTTCAGTCAACTCCAAGATCGCCTTGGACAATTTGGCATAACGGTCAGTCGCCCGGATAGCCAAACGTAAGTCGCCGTCCGCGTATGTTTGATCTTGGGCTGATTGACGTCAAATAGGTCGAAGGCCGTCGCAGATGGGGCGATCGGGTTCTACTGTGATCACCATGTCTCGGCTCGTATGTCTAAGTTCATGTATGGTGTCGAGTACCTTCGCACCTACGACGCCAACGACGAGGAGCATGTCCACAGAAAGCACAGGCTTTTCGAAATGCCCTCCGGACCTAAGTTGCTTCCTGACGCTTTTGATTGTATTCTTGCCAGGGTAACAATCCCCTTATCTCGTGTATTGTTACGCTCTACTGAATCTCATATCCATCAGAATGTTAGGGTGAAGGAGTCTAATGTCTTCAGTCGCAAGTACTGCACAGAAGTGACCAACCTGTCGACTCTATCAGTCTTTGAGGTCGAGATCTGGTGCTTCAGAGGAGGAAACGACATCCCGAAGTGGATTGCTCGGAACCACGGTAAGACACCCTAGCTCATTCTTTGCACCTACTTTTTGCTCATCAATGAGGTGAATTTCGCAGAGCACTTCTCGACTCTATGCTATGTACGTGCGGATTTGTCTCCCCTCGCAGGCAGTGCACAATCCAAAGAGGGTAAGGGCGGCAAGATGTACTGGAACATTGTCTTCAGTATCGAGATTCACTTCGGTCTGACGGAATTCAAAGCGAGAATTAAATGGATTGATAATGTGAGTTCATTGACAGTCAACCTTCGGAACAGCTCTAACACATTGACTTGTTCGTTGTACCCAGGGTCATACCAAGTAGTAAGTACTTTTATCATCTTTTCTACTAGCAGAATTTTGATATCACCATCGTCACAGCGGTCCAGCATCCATTGTATACAACGAGAGTGGTCATCGCGCAGCAGAAGAGGAAGGAGACTTATCTCCAGACGAAGAGGCCGCAGTCGCGTCGCCTACTCCCTCCGCTCGACATCGTTCTGCTGCGCCGTCCCGAACCCCGTCTGTACCGTCGACTCCGGCTCACGACTCTGTGTCGTTGAAGTCGAGGGGTGCTTCTCGTGTCCCAAGTGTTGCGGCTTCCCCTCATCCATCTCAAGTCGATCTCCACGCCCCATCCCGAGCTCCAAGCGATGTTGGTCGTCCGCACGAACGCTATCGCACTGCATCCCAATCATCTCGTGCTGCCGAGCCGGAGAGGCGCTCGTCTGGATACACTTCTCGACCTCCGGAGACTGTTCGTGACAGTCGCCGCAGTTCAGTCCTTGTGGACAAGGATATAGAGCGGTCGATGGGTGCAGAGACGCCTCGAGCACCGGATAGGATGGCTGACCAGGATCGCTCCATCAATGTTTCCGCTCAGTCGACCGATAGCAGGATCTCGACTGCTACCGCTAGGCTTGGAGAAACCCTCTCGTCGATATGGGGCGTTCCCAGCTCACAACTTCAGACTCCCGCAGCATCGCCCCGTGGAGAGGCAGCATCATACTTTGGGTCCGCACCGAAAGAGACAGACGAGCTTGAGTATCTGACCCCACAGGCAGCAGCTTCCAAAGCTCCTACTCCTCCAGCAGTTTCAAAACCTGCTACACCGGCTGTGGTATCTAAGTCTCTTAGTCCAGTGCCTGGATCTAAAGCGCCTACCCCTCCTACTATGTCAAAGGCTCATACTCCCGCAGCTTCAGGTGCTGCTACTCCTCAGCCAACGGCCCCCCAGCCTGCAGCTTCTGTTTCGGCGACGCCTAAAGCAGCTTCAAAGGTAGCCACACCACAGGCGGTCTCAAAGGCTGCCACTCCGGTAGCTACGCCGAAAGTTGTAACGCCTGTCATCTCGAAAGCGCCTTCACCTGTGGCAACTCCCAAGGTCTCTACACCAGGAGCTACGACTCCGAAACCCCCCACGCCACCTGCTGCCAATGCACCACTTGAGGCGGTCGCATCCAAAGCGCCATCACCTCGAGGTTCGCCGAAGTTGTCTACGCCCACGATTGAGGTCAGTACTCCAGTCGCGGATGCCACACCGAAGGCTAGCACCCCTACGGCAACGAAGCCGCCTAGCCCTGTGACATCAAAAGCACCGTCAAGAGCAGCTTCGAAAGCAGCATCGAAGGCGGCATCGAAGGCAGCTTCAGCGGCGGCATCTAAGGCTCCCTCCAAAGCCCCCTCTGCGGCTCCTTCCAAGGCCCCGTCAAAGGCGCCAACACCGAAGGTCGCATCCCCTAAAGAAGAGCCACAGGTTTTGAGCGAGCCGCCAAGCGAGCCTGCCCCCGCCGCAGCGGATAGCAGCGCAAAGAACGACGACGACGACGCTGTGATCCCGCCGAAGCCTGCGGAGATCGCCCCGCCAGGATCATTCCCCGCTGAAGAGAAGAAGCCAGAGACCCCACCTGCTCTCGGCTTGCCTTCCTCGATATTCGGCGACCTCAGCACTAATCCAGTAGATAGTGCAGTGGCAGACTTATGGTCTACGGATAATAAAGCCGACGCCGATGCTGGTGGCTTTGGCAATTTCTTGTCTACCGGGTCGCAATGGGGAGCAAGCGCTATCGCTGCAAGCAAGGTTCCTACTCCAAAGAGACAGTCCGGCTTTGGCAGTGCAGCGGCTGCAGGAAATGGCTCATCATGGGGTGGGTTTGGTTCTGGGTTAACATCAACCCTCGGCACGGGTCTGTCCTCAACTCTGGGCTGGGGATCGAAGGCCACAGGGAATTCACCTGGCGGTTGGGGTATCGGTTCCATAGGCAGTGCGCTTGGGAAGGGATCTCCGGAAGCGCTGAATGCTGATGCCAGCAAGAAGGCTGAGGAGGCTAAGAAGAAAGCGGAGGCCGAGGCTAAACAGAAAGCTGAAGCGGAGGAAGCAGACGCTGCCAAGAAGGCCGCGGAGGAAGCAAAGAGGAAGACGGAGCAGGAAGCTGTAAAGAAAGCTGCAGAGGAGGAAGCGAAGAAGAAAGCTGACAAAGAGGCAGAGGAGGCGGCAGCGGCCAAGAAAGCGGAGGAGGATGCAGCAGCGGCGGCAGCAGCAGCGAAGAAAGCTGAGGATGACGCAGCGGCAGCAGCAGCAGCAAAGAAAGCTGAAGATGACGCGGCGGCGGCGGCAGCAGCAGCAAAAAACGCTGAAGACGAGGCAGCGGCGATAGAAGCAGCAAAGAAAGCTGAAGACGATGCGGCGGCGGCGGCAACAAAGAAGGCAGAGGAGGACGAGACTGCGAAGGAAAAGAGAGAGGAGGAGCCAGCGACTAAGACTGAAGAGGAAGCTGAGAATCTGCAGGTGCAAGCGGAGGAGGTTGGAGGAACGCCTGAAGCAGCTGCCGCGCCTGCTGTTGGAACCAATGACGACGAACCTACTACCGGAGGTGATGCAGCGAAGGAGGACGAGGTTGGAGAAGGTGGAGAGACAAAGCCGGCAACGTCAGATGAACAGCTGGCGAAGGACTTAGAGGACATGTTAGATGCGGATCCGAACAAGGGGCAAGAGGACAAGGATGACGACGACGACGCGTGGTTAGGTGGAAAGAAAAAGAAAGGAAAGAAGGGCGGCAACAATTCTGGGACTGCAACGGCGGCAGCGGCGGCGGAGGTTATGTCGCGCACTACATCAGCAATGAGCGCAGGAGGTGCTGGCAGTGGCGGTGGCAATGCGGCAAGCAAACAGAAGAAGAAGAAGAAGGGAGGGAAGTAGATATTCAGTTAGGACTAGTACTGGCAGCTTTCCTCATCATCTTAATACGGGTACCAGTGCTGCATTTGGAACATAGTATACCTCACACTAATTATTATAAAATATTCTCCGGTGATGTGAATACAATGTTGCAACTACAGATACAAAACAATTCCGAGAACATAAATAATGGTATTCAGCTTGGCTTAATGCATGCCTCCAAAACCATCGTCCATCCCCATTGGACCCCTCCGCATTAGGCCACGCCTCATTTCTGGTGAACCCATACCGATGCCCATACCGCCCATGTTCCCCATACCCATTCCGTCCATATGCATCCCCGACATACCACCCATACGCATACCCATGTCTCCGTTTCCATAAAATTGTGCTGCAGGCACTGGCTGCATTCCGCCAAAGGGGCTCGACATACCCTGCGAGAACTGCGGAGCATGGCGGGGAGAATACGGCATCGACGGGGCCTGTAATGCATGAGAAGGATGCCGACGGAGTTGCGGTGAGTCTGGGTTTGGCAGGCTATTGGGAGGAGGCATGGAGGCACGATCGTTTCGTTCGTTCTCCTCTGCGGACCGGCCTTCCTTCTCGTATTCTCGCAGTGGGGTAGGGTCATAGTATAGGTCTGAGCCTTCGTCAACAAGGAACCTGGTATATCACGGTTATATATAAGCTGCGGAGAGTGTGTATGCACTCACTGTTGAGTACCGATGTCCCATTGTGGACCGCGTTCCGCACGGGCAGTCATCAAGCGGGAGTTCCAATCCGATGCACTATCCTGTATATTATTCAAAATCAGGGCAGTACGAAGACTTTGTCGTATGGGACACGCACGGTTGCTTGAGCCAGGATACTTGCTGGGTCGTAAGCTGTCTGGCCAACGTCTACTCGTAGTTTTTTCTTGCGTGCGAGTGCTTGAACCTGAGCAGTGAGGACCGGACCGATCCTCTGTGAATTGTGTCTTGGCACCTTTACTTTTATGTTCTTGACCGGACTCTTGCTCGGCGACATGGCGGTCGTTGTCGAAAGGCGGGCTCACGTGCACTTGCCATACGCGCCTCGTGTAAGGCGACTTTCCTTGTCTCTGCTCTTGTTATGTAAAGCGATCTAGGAATATTACAATGTCCCAAACTCGCAAGGCACCCACGCCGATACGCACTGCGCCCTCATCCGCACCTTTGGAGTCTATGGTCGCGAAGCAGCAAGCCCACATCGACGAGCTTGTGGCCAGAAACCGTACTCTCGAGCACACTATCAACAAGCTAAGAGCCGAAACTGCAAACGAGAAACAACAATACGAGAATGCGCTGGTCGAGGCGAACAAGTTGTGGAAAATCGAAAGGTCAGAATGGCAGGACGGCTGCGATACCCTGCAAAGGCTTTGGCGGATAGCACATTATCGGACTCTTGTGGAGCTTGAAAAGGCGAGGGCAGCGACATTAAATGTGAAAGAGGAGTCAAGGATGGAGAAGATTGCTCGGTTGCAGAGAGACTTTCAGATCGCGATGTTCCAGAAGAAAGAGAGTGAGTCGGAATACCGTATCTCATGCCTTGAGGACGAGTTGGTGGCAGCCAGGCTGGGGAGCGATGAATCGACAGAGAGGATGAAGCAAGAGGCGGGAGAGGTTAGCACGAAATACGCGAACTTGAAGAAAGTTTTGCAGCAGAAGGACGAAGAATTCGACGGGCTATCTGAGGAGAAGAACCAACTGGAGGCACGTACGATTCTTCATCATGCAACAGTCTGCATTGGCACGACTGTCCGCGCTTTGCACGCCCATCTTATATCGTGCATGGTCCGTCTAGAAAACGTTACAAGGCTTGCGCAAAGAGCATACTGCACTTGTGTCCTCTTCTACTTCGAACGCTACCGCCCTGGAACGTGCACATTTGCAATTGGACGGAGTCAAGGCTAGCCACACAGAGTTGCAAGAGAAGCACACTGAACTCGAACGCACAAACGCGGACCTCCTCCGTCAGCTCGATAAATGGGTTAATTTAGAAAACCGGGAAGGGGCCGAGATAGACGATCTGCGGAAGAGCAAGGTTGAACTTGAAGTGCGGATAGCGGAACTTGAAGAAGTGGAAAACAACGCAAAGGAGAGAGAGGCGCGGTTTAGGGCCAAGCTTCAAAAGTACAAAGATTCTTTGGCTGAACATACCGTACGTATATGCCCATCACCACGGCGGACGTTTTGTCTGAAGGAAACGTCGTGCAGGAAGCTCTAACTGAACGAGACAACGATCTGGACGAGCGGGTGGCTGAGGTAGAAGAACTGAAGAAACAACTTGCGAGCTTAGAGAAAGCACTGGAAGACGAGAAAGCAAAAGCTAGCTCTGCGGATAAACACCCAAAGGTGCTCGCATTTACCTTCTACCTGACTCTTGCTAATATTTATTCTCTAGCAGCTTGCTGAAGTTACTGCTTTGAAGAAGGAATTAGCTGACACGAAGAAAGAGCTCAAGAAGTCGCAATCGCTGTTGGATGCTGAGAAAACAAAGCTCGCGGTAGCGAAGCAACCACAGGCAAGTACCAAGTTTCACATACCTAGCCGTGTACTCACAGTCTTTCCAGGCCTCCTCCTCCAAACCATCAGGTAGCGACACCGTCGAGGAAGATAAAGAAGTGGCAGCCTTTCTGAACAAATCTTTTTCACCTGCACCAACTCCTCCAGCTTCTCGACCCAAGGGCAAACCTAAGCCACGCCCTGCTTATAAAAGCAATCAAGTACGTCCAGAGTCGCCAAAAGTTACCAACAACGACAAAGACGAGTCTGAGATCGAATACCTTGATGGGCCTTCCATTACCCAGTCAATAGTAGTTGAGGATGATGACGAAATCGAAGAGATCGAGGCACCCGTTGCGCTTACGAAGAAGGCGAAAGCGAAGGCTACTGAGGCTCAGGTCCCAGCGAAACCAAGAGGTAGGCCCAAGAAGCAAAAGGCCCCACCCCCTGAAGACGACGACGAAGTGCAAGTTCTGGATAATACGGCTTCTGTGAGGAAAGGCAAACGAAAAGCAAGCGATGCGGACGAAGAGGAAGACGGTGTAGAAGACACCGAGAAGCCCAAGAAGCGTGGTAAGAAAGCTCTTGTGCATTAAAATTGGAGACTGAAAATTGAACTGAAAAAGTGACAGCGAAACCTACAGCCGAACCGAAGAAGGCGCCTCCAAAGTCGACAACAAAGGCCAAAGCGAAAGCGAAAGAGGTTCCACCTGACAAAGATCTCGAGAGCGACGGTGAAGTTGGAATACCAAAGAAGAAGAAAGCCAAACGAAAAATAAACATATTTCCTTCATCTCAGACTCCAGTGTCGTTTAATTGGGATCTTGCACCTTCGGTATGTCGATTTATACTTCAATAGCGCTTGAACATCTGAACGGGATGTTATTTTGTGTAGGGAGCTGATGGATCTAAAATAAACATTCCGACTGAGTTGTCCCCTGTGAAGGATGGCGGTGAAGCTGCCCCACGGCGGTCATTGTTAGGGGGCAGATTGAATTCAGCACTGGGAGGCTTGGCCGGTCGACGGTAGCATTCTCGCATCAGATTAAAGGAGTAAAACTCTATGTAATTCTATATTGGCAGTTATCTATTGCGCATCTTGCATTCGGTAGAATAGGATAGATCGTGATGGACAGGCGGGAGTCCTAGAAAGGCAAAGGGCGGGATAGTAAACAAAGCCTAACAATGCCGACGATTAGTCGCATTCAGCCAATCACGACGCTTTCTCCTCAAATTCTATGCGCCCTCAAACTGGTCCTTCGCTACCCAGTGCCCTGCTGGAGGAGCTCGGCTCTGCCTCAGGCAAGTAGTGAAAATGGCCTTGCACCAGTACCAATCTAACTCTACGCTCTCACAGTCCACGTTCATACTGGCGTCCGGAAGGGCAACAAGCAAAAGGTGTCCCGCAGAGATGCCAGGAAACAGGACCGTAATGAAAAGAAACAACGCAAGGCGGGCTACTTCACCTCATCACGATCTCAAACCGAACATGTCAATCCGGGTGTGAAGCGACAGGCTAAAGACGAACATACAGAGTCTCCAAAGCACAAAAAACCAAGGTTAGCGGAGCCATTGGGGTCCAAGGAGAACCTGAGTGGACAGAAGAGTAAAACTACTGATACGGTGTCCAAACCTTCACTGAGAAAGGACGGCGCCCCTCGAACGGAGGGAAAGCAGAAGGCTCAGTCGAGTAAGACCGGCAAACCGTTGTCCAAAACAAAGAAGACCGACCTTCAAAAACTCGCTGAACGTGCTAGCACGAGTGCTGGGCATGCTTCATCATCAGTCCATATATTCTCAGAAGGCAGGCACGAGCAAGAGAGAGAGGAGGATGCGTATATCGCGTACCTGGAGAAGAAATTAGGATGGTCGAAGACTGGAGCGAAGACAAATAGGTACGGGAAAGGACTAGAGGAAGATGGATTAGACGGTGAGTTATGTCTCACTATTCTAATACATCAAACCAGCTTATGAGAACGGCGTAGATCTCCTGAAGGACATTGATACTATTGAGGCGTCGGTATTTTCGACGGGGAAGGTGATTATATAATGTCTGCGCAGTCGTTCTTGCCGCTTAATGTGGACTGTCAGCAGAAAGGCCCTACCGAAGACAACGGCGAAGAGTCTTGGGACGAAGAGTCTGAAGAGGATCAGGACGATTACATCGGGACCTCGGAGGAAGAGTCCGAAGGGCTACCTGAAGATGGGGCGACCGATGAAGATGAAGAGATGGGCGGCGAAGCAGAAGCGGGTTCAGCAGATGAGGGAATAGAATGGACTGGTTTTAGTGAAGCAGAAGAACTGCCTACGGACGGTGCCATCACCGCACCGAAGCTGCCTGTACCTGGTAAGTACATGTCAGGCTCGAAACGGCCCAACTGATTGATTGGCACAATAGGTACTCGGTATGTACCGCCTCATATGCGTCACAAAGAGTCAGATCAGGACTCTGAGGCGCAGATAAAATTGAGCCGACAGCTGAAAGGTCTTCTCAATCGGTAAGGGCCATCTCCATCCTTTTATCATACGCGACTTAATACTAACTACCTCACAGAATGAGCGAACAGAATATCTCTTCTATTTTGGACAGCTTGGAGGAGACCTATCGCAATAATCGGCGTCACGGTATGTCTGTTGAAACTATTTACCAGCATCTGGAAACCAATGTAAAAATATCCAGATGTCACTTCCAAACTCACATCCCTTATCGTTGAGGGTATATCCTCGCACTCCATCTTGTTGGATAGTTACGTTGTATTGCACGCGGCCTTCGTCGCGAGTTTACATAAGATCATAGGTGTTGAATTTGGTGAGCCGTCCTCTCATGCACATGTCTATGTAACTTAATTTCGACCTTTCTAGCTGCGTACTTCGTCCAGAACGTCGTAGCGACATATGAGCGACATTTTACCTCCCTTTCTGAAATCGAACAGGCGAAAGGCACTCAAGCGGACGAAGAGACTCTTGGCAAAGAATGTTCAAATCTGATCGTACTTCTCTCCGAGCTTTACAATTTCCAGGTCATCTCCTGCATGCTAGTATACGACGTTATCAGAAGACTTTTGGATGGAGAGCTCACGGAGTTCAAAGTCGAATTGCTGCTGAAGGTAACCAGAAGTACGTATCAGCCATCGTTCTCATGTTGTAAATCTGACGATTTACCTTGATTTCTTCAGCTTCTGGTCAGCAACTTCGAACAGATGACCCTTCCGCATTAAAAGACATCATTCAAATTGTGCATTCCAAACTCCCGGCCCAACAAAATGCCCTGAGGTATGACAATGCCTTTTACCACGTGCACTTCTCAGCTCTAATGTCGGTTTAGTTCACGTACGCGTTTCATGGTCGAAACCCTTACCAACTTGAAAAATAATAAGGTGAAAAAGAGTGCGACAGCGTCGGGAGAGAACGATAGCGTCGAACGCATGAAGAAGTTTTTGTCTGCATTGAACAAGAAACGCCATGGTACGTGATCCATTTGTATCTGGTCTATCCGAAGGATATTGAGACATGATCGTCATATAGTGAAGAGTCATGAGCCTCTTCGCGTCACGCTCGACGACCTGCATTCCGCTGAGAGTAAAGGGAAATGGTGGCTTGTTGGAGCAGCATGGGGAGGCGATCCTCTAGCGGATCGTCAGGAGACCGCTCAAGTATCTGCAAAGAAATCTGACTCGGTCGAGAACGTATTGTTGAAACTGGCGAAGAAGCAAGGCATGAACACAGACATTCGACGGAGCATCTTTGTGGTGTTGATGAGTAGCGAGGTATGTCATCTTTATCTATCCCTGCTTTCGCTATGATTAACAACAGAGAACGTAGGATTATGTTGATGCTTGTGAACGACTGTCTCAGTTGAAGCTCACGGAAGTGCAACAAAGAGAAATCGTCCGAGTTATTTTGCATTGTTGCGGTAATGTACGACATGCACTCTACTGCTCAGGCTGTTTCTTTACACCGAGTCTAGGAAAAATCGTACAATCCTTATTACGCCTTCGTAGGACAGCAACTTTGTCGGTCATCTCATTCGTACAAGGTGACCCTGCAGTTCTGGCTATGGGACTTCCTGCGCGATCTTGGAGAGACCAATGTAGGCGGCATGGAGGTGCTCAAAAACCTGCAAGATGGTGACGTAGCAGGCTTCGATATCGAGAAGATCTCGAGCAGCAGGATGAGAAATGTAGCGAGGGCATATGCATGGTGGCTCGCCAAGGATTGTTGTACATTAGCGATATTCAAGGTCTGTCCTGCCATCTCCTCTTAGTTCATTGGCCGAGTCCTGACTGCACTCTTCAGCCCGTCGATTTCACTGGGCTCAAGCCTCAGGCGCGCACATTTTTTAAGGAGCTTTTCACGCATCTTCTCATAAGTACACAACTATCCACTCCACTCCTAAGCCCAAACCCGGAAGATCATCCCAAGACGCGAAACAGAGGAGCACTGGAGGAGGTTTTCGTCAAGGCTACGCGTGTGCAAACGTTGGCGTTTGGTCTGGTATACTTCCTTAGCGAAATCTTCGAGCATGAGGCTGAGGAAGGGGGTGGATCTGGTTTCTTGAGGTGGGCGACCAAAATCGCTGTCGATACCCTTAGGACAGGTGTGGATGTCGCTGCCGGGCTGTAGCTAATGACAGAACGTGATGCGTGCGATATTCATGATGGCCGGTGGAAGGCGACGCTGGAATATACGTTTCCGCTCTTTCCTCCAAAAGAGAATGAAGGAAACGTGATGCGAGAGCTAATGACGCTAGCTATCAGCAAATGACTTTTGTTGATTGGGTAAAAAGATTTACTGATAATGCAGTCCTGTCTCTTGTGTAGCAAATCTCTCCTTGAGCTCACCCTCCGTGAAATTGCAGGCTATGAGGCGAAATATCAGCTATCCATATAATAACTTGGAGCAGGGAAAATGCGCACAGACGATTAGGAAATGACCACCGGGTTTTACAACGCCTGCAATCCGGGATGGATACTTGTCTGCAGGCGTTCTCCCATTCTCATCCTTCTCCGCCAATGCAATCGCATCGAAAGTTCCCTTGTCCAAGACAAGATCCCAAACCTTAGTTTCTCCGTCATCCGGCTTGGACATGCCCTCGGTTACGCGGGGATAATCTTGCAGGAAATCGCAGGCTGCAAAAGTCACTCTTTCTGCACCTTCACCTCTCGATATTCCGATCGCCCGGGCTAGATTGACTGCGTCTTCGCTGTAGTCCGCTCCGCAGATAAATTGTGCGTTGTACCCAGCCTCGTGGAGAGCAAAGAGGAGGGCACCGTTTCCTGAACCAATTTCGAGGATGGACGGTGCAGGCTCCTTCGGGATGTTTTCCTGTGTCCAATCCAACATCTTTTCCACACTGTCCTCTCCGAACCTGGCGCAACCAAGGTAAATAGAGATATCGGGACTGAACTGGACATATCGTACCAAATCTCCCCCTCATCGCCGATGTCTTCAAAGTTCGTCAACTCCAAGGAGTAAACATCGTCCCAACTGTACATAGAACATACTCTGTTGGTGTTTTACAAGGATGTTCGGAATGCTCACTGTTTTTTCGTTCCAAGTTTTGAGGGAGGAAGCTCAGAGGACATAACGAAGGTCGAGAGCAAAGACGGGACCTGCTTAGTCAGCAGTAGGAAGGCAGACAGGGCAAACATAAAGACTCAGACCAAGGACACGCAAACAACAAGCAACGGATTGCGAGAGCGAAGAGTGACATGAGATGTGATGATAGACGGCTGCTATTAACGTAGAAATACAATAGGGATATAAGTATACAATGATGGGCAAGCGCTATTACGCAGAACTAGACATCAATTACATCGACTACGGTGAAGAATAGCAGCACGCACATAAAGCAACATATCACCGAGGCTTTCCCTCCGTCTTTTCCAATAGGTCCTTTGCTTCATTGATTTTACTGGCAAGGTAGGGTGAACCACCGCGATCGGGGTGGTTTGAGATCATAATTTGGCGGTGTGCATCCTTCAGCTTATTCCGAAGGAGTGGGTTGTCTCTGAGGAGATGGAAGCCGTAAATTCAGCTTCCAAGAATATTTGTAGTATCATGGGACACCTACTTCAAGCCGAGGATAGCAATGGCCTCCTTACGGTCCATTTTAGCCTTGAATCCGCCCTTCACCCATTCATCTGCAGCACTTTTCCCCGCCCTTCGAAGAAAGCTACGTCCAGCGAAAGCCGCAGCAAGGGCACCGACACCGATGATTATAGGTGTAGCCATGGGATTAATCCAACAAGGGTCTTGTGTAAAGTTGGAGGGAAAGGTGGATTTGGCGCTCAAGCGGCATGATCGACGCCAAAGCGCCAAAGAGTGACAAGGGTCACAGAGCCGTCACGCACATTATCTCCCCGCCCGAGTGTTGCTTCTTGCCAGTTCTTGCCCCCATCACACTGGCTACGGCGAATTTCACTACCGAGTGCATCCTGCTGGATTTCCACCCATCGTACTGGATTCACCAATTATTGTGCTTCATGTCATGCACCTAATCCACCTTGTGTCATGCGATTCTTTCCGATAAACCCTCAAGCAGGCTGCAGAATATCGTCGATGCGATATTATAGTTTACGCAACTGCACACTTTAAATGGAGCTCACAGTATGGAACTAGGTGTCGCGTATGCATGTCCCCCGTGAACCTGTGTCAACCCCGTGCAGGAGTTCACCGGGGTGTTCTTATACATGTATGTGAACAGTTACGGCCTTACATTCGTCTTAAATTCATTTCTTCTCAAGATCTCAGGCTATATTACGATTCTATTTTCGTGGGATGATGCCACTACTCTCCCACAACATGGCCTCACCGATAACGGGCCTAGGCTGTGGAGGAACGAGTGTGCGAACTTGTCATGATACAGTAAGCACGATTCCACCAATAACATCTTCCCCGGGCCTGCTGACCCAACTTCTATCAGGGCCAATTCATAACGTCGGTGTTGCGCTCGGAGGGAACAGCCTTCTATGATAACCAAGGTAGTAGTGACATTGTCCTCTGCCGCTACGATCAACGCTGCGCAGATCTTGCATTTGTGGGTATTTCGCCGAGACAAAGCATAGAACAAGGGACAGCGGCTCTCTGAGCCGGACGGATATTACATCGGGAAATCGTAGTTCGTCGTATCTCCACGATTCTTATCAATAGCATTGTTCCTATGAAGCATGTATGATCCTGTGAACGACTGATCCTGAAAGGAAACTTAACGGCTACAACGAGGGCTCAACTTGCCACGAGGTATAACCCTTGGTTTCGACCACCATCTCTACGTTTCAGACAACGCGTTTCTAACAGTGCTCGACAATGGGAGACAGTCCCTCTACTGCGTCCCAGCCCCAAAAACGTTCCAAGGCTCGTACTATCGAGCAACATTTCCTCAACATGCGCTATCCTCGTCTCGAGGTACAGACCGTCATGGAGACGGACCTCACATCCGATAGTCTCAATGCAATATTATTCGGCAATTCCAAGTCGGACGCGCCGTCCTCGATCCCTCGTGCCGTGGGTCTTGCGCCTGGGTATACATCAGCTGGAAAGCTAACCGTAATCGCCGTCGCCGTCAAGGCCCGAGTTTTACTTATCCAATTCCGTTCTGAAGTAAAGAAGGGGACGGATGTCGTCGTCGCTGCGCGCCAGCTCCTGCATGATGAGCTATTGTGCCACGACGGTAACGCCTTATTCGCATTCGATATGGGGCCGCTCGCAATGGCTCTGTATCTTGACCACGGTTTATACGTACGAAACGCCATCGATGTGCAAAGCGCATGCACCTGCAAAGGCAATCGCGACCCTGCCAATGCTGTTGAGTTTGCGATCGGCACCACCTCGTACAAGGTCTACCGCGCGAACGTTACCGATGCATTTAGCAGTTCGCTCTGGGATCCCTCTAAACCCCCCTCGACGACGTCGGTCGCGCTGAAAGCATGGCTGGCTGCCTGGCTGCCTGAGGTCGCCGATATGGAGGAGAGGTTGAGAGAAGTGCAACCGATAGATACGAAGGGCATGTCGGAACTGGTATGTCGCTGCTCACTGAGATCATCACTTGAACGACCGACTGACAAATTGAATGCCACTTGTAGAAGCTAAAGCCCATCGCGCAATTCGCACGTTCCGACTATCAGCTCGCTTCGAAGAAGTCAATCGCAACGTCCCATGAATTCACGTCTGTCGGCACCAGCGACAACAAACACACATTCAGGTCGACCCGATTTCAGAATCATTTTCGAAACACCAATGTGAGTCCAGCATATGACTCGGTTCCCAGTCTTCGTCACTTGAATACTCAGTTGATATTCTCGTTCTAGAATGCAGTCCGGATGACCGTCGTAGATGCCATCGGAGCACAATATAACGTCCAGGGCCGAGCATCGGAGGCTGACGGTCGGCGAGGTGTGGTCAAAGCGGAGGGGGTTATTATGGAGGGCAAGGCCGTTGTATCAGTCACCACCATTGGCCAGGATGGCCCCACTCTAGCAGAGCAGCAGAAGGCTGCGACCATCTTGCGGATGCTTCAGGACCAGTCGGAACTCCTTGATAATCCTTTCCTCAGAACTATCTGGCCGGATGGTAAAGAGGTTGTTTGGCCCACACTCTCTGCTTCCCTTTCAACTGAGGCTCCCTCGCTGGCCTGTAGTCAACCACTCAACCACTCACAGAGGGGTGCCGTTGAGCAGATGCTCTCTTCTACAGATGCATCTCGCATAACCATGGTCCAGGGGCCTCCGGGTACTGGCAAGACTACAGTGATTGCTGCATTTGTCCAGTCAGCTGTGGAGGCTGGCAAACGTGGTATTTGGTTGATGGCACAATCAAATGTTGCTGTAAAGAATATTGCTGAAAAGCTAGCCAAAGTTCAGTTTGAAAATTGGAGGCTGCTTGTTTCCAAGGACTTTCATATGGACTGGTTGGTGTTTTTTATATGCTTTGTATACATTTCTGATTGTTTTGATACAGGCATGAACACCTCTATGGCCAGATCTCTACCAAGGTTATTCGAAGTGATGAATTTCGTAGTCCTACTGCACTGCAGGAGATGCAGGACTGCCAAGTTGTTTTATGCACTTTAAGCATGCTAGCCCACCCTCATTTAGCCCGGTTCACTTTCAAGGTGCCTATCAAGACTGTAGTTATTGATGAGGCCAGTCAGATTGCAGTAGCAGATTACATAGCACCACTTCAGTCCTTTCCAACCATTGAGAAGCTATGTTTCATAGGGGATGACAAGCAATGTAAGGTTTCTAAAATATTTTCTGTCTTTACCTTTACTTACTACAATTTCCAGTGCCACCTTATGGCCAGGAGGATATTGAAGAGCTACTGAGCATCTTTGAAATTCCTCATCTGCGCTTGGAAGCTTTATTCTTGGACACACAATGTAACTATCAATCTTTTGTTGCTCAATCTGCATCTACTGATTTTTGTACTTTAGACCGGATGCCCCCTCAACTTGGAGAATTCATCTCTGATGCTGTCTATGATGGTCAGCTTAGCTCCAATCCTGATCATCCTATTACTGGTCTTGCCTGTTTTTTTGTGGATGTGAATGGGGCTACTGAAAAAAGAAATGGGACTAGTTGGGAGGTAAGTATTGTTTTCTAAGCCCTATCTAAGAAATATAATTGATGTTGCATGCTATTTTACAGAATCCTCTAGAGCGTGCAGCTGTTCTTCAGATTGCTGCCAGGTTTCAGGAAGACTCTGAAAGTTTCCGCATTATTACTCCATATGATGCTCAAAGGAGTACCATAGAAAATGACCTAAAAGCTGCTGGTCTCAGCTGGGAGAACAAATGCTTCAATGTTGACTCCTTTCAAGGTATATTCTCTAATATTCTTTTGTTAAACTGTTTTCATCAAAAATACAGGAAATGAGGATGACTACATTATAATCTCCCTTGTCCGCTCAGATGGCCTTGGTTTCCTGGAGGATCTTCGACGTACAAATGTCATGCTTACTCGATGCAAGAAGGGCATGTTTATATGTACTAGCTGGGATTTCCTAGTGGATGGCAAGGGTGCTAACTCCTTGGTTGGAAGGTTGGCTGCATCATGTGGTGATGATGCATGGCTTAGTATGGAGGATCTAGCAGAAGGAAATTTCTAGAATATGTAGCAGTCTGGCAGTGACTTCAACAGTACTGCTCAATCCTCATCCTTTGTAAAATCCATTCAACTGGATTCACTTATTGCAATGCAATATACTCAAACAATATTAATAACAATGTATACATGAGTGTGATTATGATTATAGATGACTATCCACAGTCAAAGATACTGCTTTCATATCATCCATTGCCATTGAAATGGCTGCTATGAATTCTGAAGTAGATGTCTGGGGACATGAGTGCTTAGATTCAATACCAAATTTGATAATCTCCGGTCCAGCAATATCTTCCAGTAAATTATATCAGGGTAAGTCACAGTGTTACTGTAAACAGACTCACAGTTGATCCCATAACCATCGTGCTCAGGGGTCCCAAAACCAGTTCCGCGGAATTGGAAACCCGCACTGAGACCACTTGTGCTGAGCTTCCATGTCTGACTACGCGAGAAGAGCTCGTCCTCGAATAGTTCGTGACGTTCGCCGTCATTTGGACGAAGCATGCAGCGCAGGCCAAGCAGATGTCGGTCAATGCCCTTGCCAGTAGCTGCAGCGCGAGTAAGACTTGAATGCGCACGTATTGCACGGTGGAGAAACGAAAGACGTTTAGATGACTGCCAACCCTTGACCAATGAGTGACAAACCCCTCATCGATAGAAAGTACGTACGCACCGACGCTGACGGATCCACCATTGACAATACCCACTCCCGGCTCTCAGTACTTAACGTCCTAACTGTCTCTGTCCGGCCGTGCTGGAATAATCTAGTCAACCCCGTCTCATATGTCGCCGTGAACGATCCTCGCATCCGATACCAAGCAAGTTGCATGGCCATTTGTATGTATGCGTCGGGAGCTAATTTCGCTGTGATAATTTGGCGTCAGCTCCTGCTTCCGTGAAGTTTGGGAAACGACTGCTACCTTCATTTTTGATCCACTCCGTGCCATAGGAGTCAAACCAGAGAACACTGTCGTCTGAATCCTCCGCAATTTTTCTTGCTCTCTCTTCCGCCTCAAGGCACTCCAACTGTATTCGCTCATCAACGACCCAGTCTAATCTCTTCCACCCGGTGCCCACACTATCTTCAGAAGAGGCCGTGTTGTGATCAAGTAAGGAAGCGCCAAAAGCATCCTCATCAATGTCTTGCACAACCGCATAATCTGCAATAATACTCGGCACGAGGGCATCTACTGGCGAATGCTCGCCTATCGCCCCTGCGCGAGTATTCGATTCGAAAATGAGGGTCAACGGTTTATCGTGCCAACGGTTGCGAGCCGGATGCGAGGGATGCGAAGACCGTAGGTTGTGAAGATGAGCATCCATCTCCATAGGTGAGTCTGGTGTAGAAAAGGAAGGCGAGACAACGGAAGGTGGTGATGGCGAGGGGAGGATGTAAGTATAGTGGTCAAGACTGACACCTATGACAGAATTGTTTATAGCGGTGAGTGTATCGTGGTTCTTCGTCGAAATAGACAAAAGATGCGACTGATTCTGTAGATATAACAATCGTGTTTAGCACCAGCAAGTTTTGTCCTAGCGCATATCAATGGCTAAGAAAGACTTACTTCTGCCCAACGGTCTCTTTCGTCCGCACTTAGAACGCTGATTGGGACAGCACGTTCACCGTTTCTCATCCTGTTGCCTGCATCAACCACGGCACCAATGATTCTCTTCTCGAATTCGCCCACTTCGATCAACGACAGGTCACTGCCTAGAACCTCGACGGCATAAAGAAAGTCATGTATTGAGAGGAGAATCGCTCGTGCGGTTGGGAGAGCCGGAGACGGAATAGGGGCGAATGTATCGCATGACGGTCGTGGGAGACGAGCGGTATTGAATATTCTAGCGGTGTTTGTTTGAAACCAGATGCCTGTACCTATAACTTAAGGGCTATGTGACAAATGAATAACGGTGATACTCGCCTGTTTTCGTAGTATCGGGGTATATTTCTTGTCTAAAAGAGAGAATCAGTATGGCATGCTAAAAAGGAATAGATACAGTGTTCATATACCTTTCTAATTGTGCTTTGAAGTCCAAAACCCTCCATGCCATCCAGCTTGCTCTTCGCACCTGCCATCTCGTTATACCAGTCTCCCTGACGTCGTGTCCCGGCAAAAAGTTTCCACTGAGAACCTCCAGAGGAACAGTAGTGTCGTACTTGAGAGACAACCACCAATTCGAATTGACCAACAAGGGAGCACGCCATTCGTGATACGCTTTTTTGAGCCATAGGTTATCGTCTAGCCAATTGTTCGGCGACGCTTTATCCAGTTCTTCAAACGGATTCCCATTGAAGTTACTTCTCGTGAAAGAGAGAACGAATAAACAGACCTTTGAGGCGTTCTTGACAAACTTGACCAACACCATTTTTGAAATCCTCCGCCCACCTCGATCTCAAATCATATGCTTCTTTGAAAGGTGTCCCTCCGCGAGACTCGTCTTCTAAGATGAATGGTTCTAATGACTTCACGTATCGCTCCAGCGTATGGGCGAGGTCTGGGACGGGTAAACGAGGGAGCCTTGCTTTCGGGGCGGCAGTACTCGAACATGGTCGTGAGATGACCAGCTTCTCGCGAGCGGTAGGAAGAGGTTGCATAACTGAAGGATAACCCGGCAGTCTAATGTAGATGCCCCGGAGCATGAGTGCATGGACAACGATTGCAGCCTGCTGGCTTGTATGGTTTGCAGACGGCCGACAACATCTCGAAGTTTGTTGGAAACAGGAAGAAGTCGGACACGGAAGGAATGGTGCCGCCCACGCACTTTTACGTTTACACCAAAGCCACATGCGTAGATACTAAATCAAAAATTGTACCGACTACATTCCCGTACGTATATCTTGCAAACGCATCGACGTCTAGTATACACCATATAACATCCGTGTATAACGAACAGCCCAAAATAGTGTCAACTCATCCGATCTACGTATTTGACACTACAGAGCAGCGTTTGGCACTGTCATAGTAGCGCCTAAACACACGTACTGCATATCATGCAAGGCCTCCACCAGTGCCTGCTTAAATATGCCGGTTGAAGTCAAGGGACTGGACCGTTTGCATTCGATACCAAACTTTATTGTGTCCGAACCGGTGAGATCTACATGCCTCGACTGTTAGCTCAAACGACCCAACGCAAGAGAAAGAAAGATAATCACTCACAGTTGATACCGTATCCATCGCGTTCTACTGCGCCGAACCCAGTTCCTCGAAATTGGGTTCCAGCACCTAGTGCACTCGTAGAAAGCTTCCATGTCTGGCTGCGTGAAAAGAGCTCATCCTTGAACAATGAAGGGGCCTCGCCATCTTCAGGACGAAGCATGCAGCGGAGGCCGAGTAAATGACGATCGATACCCCGTCCTGTAGCTGCAGCGCGGCTGAGATTGCTGTGAGTCTTGACAGCCTTCTGAAGGAGGGTGTGCTGCGTCTGCACCTACGATTAGTGAGGTTGAATCAGTATTGAGTAATAACATTAACGGCGTTCGGACATACGGATGAAGAATCCATCATAGCAAGCACCCAAGCACGACTATCGGAGCTTAGAGTCCGGATAGTCTCTGTGCGACCATGATGAAACATGCGAGTCAACGTCGTTTCATACGTCGCGGTGAATATGCCTTGGGTCCGGTACCACGCCAATTGCATCGCCATTTGGACGTATGCATCTGGGGGTAAGCATGCTGCGAGAAAAGCAAATTAAGTAAACAAAAATAGAATGACACGACAAGCCAATGAAGTAAGACTTACCATCATTTTTAATCCAATTGGCACCATAGGCATCGAAGCATAGCACGCTATGGTCAGAATCCTCCGCAGCCTCTTTAGCTCGCTCCTCTGCCTCAAGGCACTCCTGTCGAATCCTGTTATCGACCAACCAATCCTGCCTCTTCCATCCTATCTCGCTCCCCAGCTCGTCGCAATGGTTATTAAATCCAACAGATCCTCCAAACACATTCTCCATTATGCCTTGCGTAAGGCCATACTCGGCCACCATACTTGGTACAAGGGCATCCAGTGCCGAATGCTCTCCATTTGCGCCTGCACGTGTATTTGATTCAACAATAAGTGTGAAGCTTTTGTCAAACCACCGGTTATGTGCAGGCTGAGAGGGGTGCGAGGATCGGAGGTTGTGGAGATGAGCATCTACCTCTTCCAAAGAGTTCCATTCAGACGGGCGAGGCAAGGTAAGGGGCAATTGGGACGCAGAGGTAGGAGAGGGAAGACCGTAAGTGTAGTGATCAAGGCTAACCGCAAAGAAAGAGTGATTTATGGCCGTGAGTGTGTCCTTGTTCGACGGGGCCAACGTCAGTAGATACGCTAGATTCTGAGATATGTCGCATAAGTATTCGCAGAAGACTGAACTAGGCAGGAGCCCCACCTCTGACCACTTGTCTCGCCCATCAGAGCTCAAGACACCGACCGGAACCGCCTTTTCGCTACTTTTCAGGCGGCTCGCGACATCGAACACCACGCCCATCAACCTCTTCTCGAGATCCTTCACGTCGATCAAGTTCATTTCTGCATCCAAAACCTCGATGGTGTAAAACCAGTCTCGCACGCATATAAGCAGAGTGCGAGCTGTAGGAAAGTCAGGCGACGGCAGGGACGAGAAAGTATCACATGAGGTATGAGGTAGACGCGAGATATTGAACATTCGGGACATGCTGCTACGGAACCATAGACCTGAAGGGAATTTTTTAGCTTAGATACAGACGGAAAACTAAGGACGAGTGACAATACTTACCTGTTTCTGTGGTGCTTGGATGAAGCTCTTGTCTGTATGCAAATAAATCAGCCTCAAGAATAGCCTCGCTCATCCTGATGCACCTGTCCATTTTACCCTTGAAGTCAAGCAACCTCCAAGCTAACCAGGCCGCTCGTCTGACCTGCCAACCAGTTACGCCAGTCCCATCAATGCCTCCTTGATTGTCCGCAATGCCTAGCAGTACGTCTCGTGGGACGTTAGGGTCATTCGTAAATGCGGCCCACCAATTCGAATCGATCATCAAGGGAACCCGTCGTTGATGATAGCCTTTCTGCAGCCAGATATTATCATCAAGCCAGTTGTGAGGAGAGGTACGATCAAGTGCTACATCAACTGTCAATATTCGAGTGACAACGTGGGCCCTGGAGTAACACATACATTTCAGTCTCTCCTGACACACCATGCCAATGCGGGTACCGAACTCCTCAGCCCATTTGGCTCGCAATGCAAGCAATTCCTTGTAGTTCTCTTCGCTATTGTCTCCCTGCTCAACTGAAAGAAGGAAAGGCTGAAGAGAGGCGATATATTGTTGGAGGGTTGAATGCAGATCTGGGACGGGCAGGCGAGGAAGGCAGGGCCTGACCTGGGCAGACTTTGAGGGAGGAAGGTAGGAGGTGACCGTCGCCACTATGGAAGATTGAAACTGCATGGCGGAAAGGGAAGACTGGCAAATGGGTTTGGCGCATAAGAATGCTATTCTTGAAGTATTAGAACCCCCTCAAAGTATTTGCACATTGCTCATTGGGTAAACCCACTGTCGGCCAGTGAACAGAAATGGCACCGGTGCTAGCTCGTTAAGCACATATGAGATCAGCCAGGGGGAGGAAGTATCAAGAGAAGAGTTCTGGGGTTGATAAGTGAGAAGTTGACGCAGAATTTGGTTGCCCTCTGTGAAGATGGAAGCACGGTTGCCGCGATAAGAATTGCTGTATAAGATTCTGAGGGGAGTCGAAGCTGAGAGTTCAGGCCATCAGGATGAATACATATTGGGCGATATATTGGCCAACCTCGCAGGCCCTGTTGCTCGACTTCCTCCGTAGTTGTTCCAGGGAACCGCCTGAGAGTGGCTCTCGTAGAAGAAGCGAGTCGCACAATACGAGCCTTTGACATCGGCGAACGTAATCGGCTATTTCCACCGCAGCTGTCAGCCTATCATTGTCTGCAGGATTGTGAGAAGATGCATACCTCGGGAGTAACCTTGTATCCCAGTACAAGATTCTTGACATAGACTGCAGCCGTAGCATACAAACATCGGACGGCTGTGAGAACTTGAGTACCGAAGTTATGTCGAGAGTATTTTGAGAGTATCAGAAGACGAAAAAGAGAGTTAGATGAGAGTGGCTAGCAGGAGATAAGCCACCGAGCATCGCCGAAAAACTCGTTGAGTACGAGGAATGTGGGTCGAGGTCAATATATGCCAAAATGATCAGAAAAGTTGAGAAAATAGCGCACGCGCTCACGTGGTAGGGACGTGAAATGAATTCGCGTCGCGAAAGTCGCCACCCAAACTTCCAACATCAAAGCGACGACCTCCGACGTCGACGGCCTCCATGGCAGAGACATCGACCGCGGTACTCGACAAGAAAAGGGACAAATACAGGGCACAACTCGACGCTGCTCTCAAGGACGACGAAGACCCACTCGCAGCCTACGGACAATTTATCAAATGGACCATCGACCACTACCCAGGCGACCTCATCGCACAATCAGGACTCCTAGAACTGCTTGAAGAAGCGACCCGTCAATTCAAGAGTGACCCGCAGTACAAAGGCGACTTACGATATCTCAAGCTTTGGTCACTGTACGCTAGCTACGTTGAAACTCCAACAACAATATACAAATTTCTACTGGCAAACGACATCGGCACTGTATATGCGCAATTGTATGAGGAGTATGCGTCCGCCCTTGAGAAAGGTGGTCGGTGCGTTATTTCTGCTTCATTCAGTTATTGGACATTCATACATGTCGCCATCTCGATAGACGTGCTGATGCAGAGAAGATATTCCTCAACGGTATCAAACGTCGGGCCAGACCCATCGAACGACTCAAGAAAAACTATGCTGAATTTCAATCTCGCGCGTCCAACCCTCTTCCCCGTACGAGGCCGAACACGCTATCATGGAAAGACGTATCGCCTGCCGTACATGCACTTCGCAAGGACCCTCTCAAGAATTATTCTAAACCAACCAAGTCAACATCCTCTCCCGCAGAAGCTTCTGGTTCCAACACCTTCAAGGCACCCTCGTCATCGTCGTCATCAATGTCGCATCTGAAGGTCAATCCCAAGACACTGCATGACCGATATGCACCCATGCTTGCACCTGCCGCCCCGGGCAAGCGTCCAGAGAAATTATGTTTCAATTTATCCCTCCTATTCACTGAAGATGGCACAGAATATAGCGCTCAAGAAGTTCGTGCTCGATCCATGGGTCTGTTGGGCAAGAAATGGGCGCCCCCGCCTCCGTCTGAACTCACACGCAATGTCCGTGTATCTTTCAACGACGATGGCAGCAAGGACTCTCGTAACACGACCCGTCGAGGACTCAACGTGGGTTTCTCAGAACCCACGGTCACACTCGCAACGAAGGAGGCATTAGCAGATGTGTTTGGGATGTACAATTCTCCGGAGAAAAGTATGCGTTTTGGGACGGTTGCGGGGAGTAAACATGCGCCAGTGCGGAGGATAGAACCCATTGCACCCCTGTCTCTTCAAGCCGCTTTCCGAGCGGTGGCCAAGGATAATGGCCCAGACGAAAGTAAGACCCCTAGTGAGTGTGCTATCAGCAAATACATATCGCTGTATGTTGATGTGGCGTACAGCGGCTTTTCGACCATATGTGGACGAGAATGCCAACCGGAAAGAGAATGCTGACCGTGCGCCACCTCCGAGGGTACGTGTGTCTAGCCTTGCTCTTGTGAGATGGATTTTCTAAGTATGTTACAGTTTCAAATCTTCCAAGATGATGAACCGGATGCTGCTATCAAGCCAACTTCGCATACACCAGAGCCTAGTCGCCGTGCCTTATCTGCAAAAGAACCTCTCGCCTCATTTCCGCCCTCCAAGTCGAACGAGAATGCCGCTGCACCTTCGCTCAAAAGTAGTACAAGTGTGCCAAAGCGCGTACCGGAAGAGAGGAAGGTGCTATCAAGGGTATTCACTCCAGCTTCTGACAAGGCTCTCTTCAAGCAAGACGTATTTTCAGATGATCAGCATGGTGATTCCGGTGCAAAGCTCAGACCTTTCGCCGACCCTCAGCCTCCTGCCCCAGTATTCAAAGTATTTAGCCGTCCGCCTGTCCAGGCAGAGAGCGCGCCTCCACCGCCATTACGTCTCGAGCAGGGGGCGGCGTTCACACCGTTTGTGGACGAAGGACTCTCTTCCTCTAGAAATGAAAACGTGGTTCCACCCTCAAGACCCATCCTTGGTGACAGAACCCCTCTTCAATCGTTTTCCACGCCTTCGACATCCACGGATGAAGATCTTCCGGTGTCAGAACAATTTCGCCATGAGCCTGAGGTTGGTGAAGAATACTACGACACGTCAACAGACCAATCATCTGACATCGACGACCAACCAGACATGGCATCGCATGTCCCTTTGCCGGAAGATGAAGGGATATATGAAGAGAACAGCATGTATGACGATGACGACGGCCAGCCACACCAGGTCCCTCTTGGAGGGCGGTTTGGCCAGTTTAATGTCATGACGCCGATTACAGAACGCACTCTCGAGTGGACGAGTACAAGAGATATTGGAATGCCTAATGATGGGCACCCGACCGGGAAAGCGTTCCTGGACCAGGATGCACTCGAATCAGCTGAACAACTTGCTGCTGAGCTGCGCGAGCCAGAAACGGATGATGAGGATGAAGATGCAGTATTCCAAGTCGAGGAGAGGACAGGTACGCTGAGCCTGTCGGACGTGCTAGCAGCCGCGTCGTCTTTCAACCCTCCGAATCCTTGCAATCCTTTTGAAGGGTCTATCATCTCAAAGTTATTATCGTTCATCCCGTCCGACACAGCCTTCCACGATCTTCGAAACCAGGAGTCGAACCAGCTGGATGTTCTTCAGAAGTTCGCAAAGAAGAAAGTAAGGCGGGCGAGTGGCAGCTCATCCAGAGGTGGCCAGGACGATGAGGCGCTGCAAATCGAATTGTCAGGACGCCCGTATTCTGTTCTGGATAAGCTGGGTGAGGGTGGGTTTGGTGCCGTGTTCGAGGCGATAGATGTTGGTGCTTTGCTGCAAAAACGAAAGGGCCGCGCTGGGAACGACGACGAGGAGGAGCTCTCAGACGAAGACGAAGATGATATTCCAAAAGTAGCATTGAAAATCGTCAAGCCTCGTGGCCTTTGGGAATTCCATGTCCTTCGAAGGATTCATACTACTTTCCCTCCACACCTCAAGCGATCTATCATCACACCGGAAACCTTGTATGCATACCGTGACGAGAGTTTCCTGGTCCTTGAACTATGCAAACAGGGTACTCTACTCGACATCGTGAACCGTGCGCCACAAGCAGGGATCACTCAACAAGGCGCGTGTCTCGACGAGCTCCTGGTGATGTTCTTCGCCATTGAACTCATGCGCCTGCTTGAGGGCATGCACAACGCGGGTTTCATCCATGGAGACGTAAAGATCGATAACTGTTTGCTTCGGCTAGAAGATGTGCCTGGCCCGGCTTCGGCTTGGTCGAGCGTATATCAGCCTTCAGGAGAAGGAGGATGGAGCTTCAAAGGCATCAAGATGATTGATTTCGGACGGACCATCGAGACGAGACTCTTCCCCGTGGGCCAACGATTCGTCGGTGACTGGCCCACCGACGCACGGGATTGCCTCGAGATGCGGGAGGGCAAGGCTTGGACGTATCAAACAGATTACTTCGGCTTGGCGGGCATCATCTACTGCATGCTGTATGGAAAGTACATCGAAGCCTCTTCCGTGACAGAAGTGTCCACGTCCGGAGATAGCCCGACACGTTACAAATTAGCAACGCCGTTCAAGCGCTACTGGCAGGGTGATCTCTGGACGAGGCTTTTCGATGTTCTGTTGAACCCGACGCTTATTCGTGCGGATGGCCAACTACCTCTCACCGTGGAGCTAGAGGCTTTGCGAGTCGAGATGGAGACATGGCTACAGGCGAACTGCAATCGAGCCAGCAATAGCTTGAAAGGACTTCTTAAAAAGATTAGTTTGTCCCTGCTTGGCGGGAAAGATGGACGATAGAAGCCTTTCGATATACCCTCCTATTTCCTTCGATACATTTCCCATGCATTCGCTGTCTTATCAGTACCTTTCGATTTAGTATCAGTCGCCTCAGGAAGGTGCAATATCCCCCACAATCGCGACACAAACGATGATAGAACATGAAGAGACCGGAGACATCGCTACAGAGGACAGGTACACCAAAGACATCACCCTGCTCACACCCTCGTTCCCTCGATACCGAGACATTTGAATAGCAATGGTGCGGGACCCCCTGGCATGCCTGTCAAGGCGTCTCATGCATGACCGCCCATTGGCACTGGCGGCGCTGGAGCACCTTCGTAGGGATGGGGAGGACCACCGGGAGCGCCTGGAGGTGGCATCATCATAGGATAAGGCACAGCGTGCTGGACTGTACAAATTCCGGGAATACAATGAGCTTCAATGATATGGAGCCATGAAGGAAAACTTACGTTGTGGGCTCTGGTGATAGTAAGGGTGGGCGTGTGATGGGATCGGAGTTGGTGGCATGGAAGGTCTAGGTCCTGTACCGTTGGGGGGAGGTGGGTACGAACCAGGCGGAGGGGCCATATACGCTTGTGGTGCTTCAGATTAAATCAGCACGTCCGGGTACGGATGTACGAATAAATTGACTTACGGGGCATCTGTCCCATTGGTGTGCCAGGGTACATCGCTGAAATATCATACCTTATCAATACAGACCCGTTACGATCGCTGACATACGAACCGTTTGGAGGAGGCATGTGCGGGTAGGGCATTGGTGGCATGTACTGAGGCATACCGTACGGTCCAGGTGGGGGCATTCCGGGCATCATCGGCTAAACAAAAGATTAATTATGCAAAGACTCACTGTAATCATAACCTACCTGGCCTGGATAACCGTATGGTGGATACGCATACACGAAGCCACCACGCGCGGCAGCCTGGGCAGCGGGATCTGATACTTCCTCGTATGTTTGAGGAGGCATGACCTGTGGCGGAACAGGGGCAGCCATGTGGGGAGACTGTTGCTGAGGCTGGACAGGAAGAGGTGGGAACATTTGCATGTATCGCTTGCCGCTGTACGGCCATATAGCAGCTGCATCGCGTGGTCAACGGTAGCTCTCTCTGAGACGTGATACTTTTGATACGTACCAACTTGAGATGCATCAGCAACTTTGTGGTACTTGAATGGATTGAAATCGTCCTTGAGATGCACGGGAGGAGTCTTCTTTATTACACGTGTGCCGAAGAACGGATTGGGAGGCCCTTGCGATGACGGGGTCGAGTCACTAGGTTTGTTCTTCGGAGATGCCGATGAAGATGATGGGCCATTGCCATTGTTCTGCGCATCAGCATCTGTCAGAAAATGTTCTCAAATTTCCGAAAGAAATAGTTTACCGAAACCTGGGCAGCGGACGCCTTCGTGGTTGGTCTGAAGGAAGATGCATTTACATTTAACCGATTTGCACTCGTAGGAGAAAGAGGAGTGGCGGACGTATTACTTGCGTTCGTAGAAGAGCGCGATGGAGTAGAAGCACCCGGAGCTGGTGTGGGAGGAGTGGCACCAGACCGCTTGCTCTTGAAAGGTGGAATTGGTTGGATAAACATATTAATCCTCTTACTAGCTGCCGATTCCTTTCCGCTCGTGCCCGTGGCTGAAGATGTTTTTGCTACAGCCGGCGCCTTGGCACCAGAAGGCTGAGGAGACGCAGCCGTAGGGATCTTCGCGGTAGACGGGGTCGAAGGAAGTCGGGTAGCAGTAGAGGAAGTATTGAGAGCAGGACCAGTGAGTGCTGAAGGACCAATAGAGCGCGCATGGTTGGACTCGGCATCTTTGGTAGACTTCTCGCGGATTTGTCGCTGTTTATCCTCATCCTTGGCAAGAATGGTGACGAGGTCTTCTGGAATAGGCTTGTTGAGCTACATATACAGATGGTGGTCAGATTTGCTGCATGCGTAAAAGGCTGCACAACGGACTTTGAATGTCTGGCTGAATTTGACCAACTCTGCCATGCGCTTATCCATCTCATTCTTCATTAGAGCCTGCTTCTTCTTGAGAAGCCTGTCCTTCTCTGTGGAGACGAAATTACGGAAAGCTGGAACAGGATCTGCAGAAGGCTGCAAGGAATAAATCAGCTACATTGACACAGACATACTT
This sequence comes from Hermanssonia centrifuga, assembly GCA_001913855.2. Taxonomy (NCBI): domain Eukaryota; kingdom Fungi; phylum Basidiomycota; class Agaricomycetes; order Polyporales; family Meruliaceae; genus Hermanssonia; species Hermanssonia centrifuga. The sequence goes on from MLYV02000282.1 coordinate 63,007, forward strand.
AGTTCACCTCTGCAGGCGTACCATATTTGCAGTATTTGCCCCTGGAGCAGGCGAGGCAGGTTTGGGCGATTCCTTGGCGGAGGGTGTCTCCTGACCGTTGACGGCAACCTTGGGGACGTCAGGCTTTGATGCAGAGGGGATACCGGGTATGCCCCCCTTGCGAGCGCCTGGGGGAACATAAGCGTTTGCCCCTCTTACAACGGCTCCGTATCTAGGCGATGAGCATTAGACGGTATTACAGCTAAGTTAAATGCACCAACTTGTCTTCCTCGTTAGTTCCGTTATCTCCGGTGAAGTTCATGACACGCTCTTCGGCGATGTGAGTGTTGTTGGTTCCAGCCTGATCAGGACAAGGATAAATTACAACAAAAAAAAACAGGGAGTCTGACATAGTACATACCGCCATGATCTCGTTTGCCAGAGCCTGGGCCTTCTTCTCTTTCTCCTTGAAGTCCGGGGCGTTGCGGTCTAATTTTGTGGTGTAAGCCTCCTCATCAAACCCAGCCTTTACCCCGAACAACTTCTCATTTGCGGCAAATTGATCCCAGTTGTTTCCGTGGGCTCCGAGGCCAAATGTTAATTCATCTGTATGGCCGGAACGACCAGAAGCAGTGGAATTCTCCGGAATATCGTCTGCCCAAGCCTGAAGCTCCCGTTCACGTCGGGGCGCAGCCTTGAAACTGATATCAATGTCTGTCTTGAATGCTAAAGAGGTAACATAAGTGACCATGATGAGCGATAGTTCGCGGTATGAGTCTCACTGTCACCATTGGGAGCCTTGGCATCTGCCGGCCCTGACGACCACGTCTCGATGTTCGTGGAAGCAACGAATAATACATCCTTGAGAGGTTGCCCGGGGCTAGTTATTTCTTTGACGTCTTTCAGAGTCACACCTGCTGTGTCACCGTCGCCACCGGTAGACGCAATTACACCTTCATAGCGCTGATTGGTCTTGGTAGAGAGTGTGATAGTCGTGCCCTAATCCAAAAAGAGACTTAGTATTGAGTATTTATGTGCAAAAGAAAGTCTGAAAGTGGATATAAAGCCGCCAAGGGAAGTCCTACACTGGAGCAAACGAGGAGGTTTGCTCGAATACGAGGAACGCGTGACACTGAGCAGCGACGCTTCTTGGCGCACTACAACAGATGTATAGCTCTCTAGGGACCACGTACCGTGAGTCCAGACAGCTGTTGGAGTATACGGTCTTGAGGACGATCCGTGCGGGGAGCGCCGTTCGTTGGGTGTAAAGGAGGAAAGCCTCCTGAAGGGGCGGGCTGAGGGCCGCCAGGTAAGCGCGCATTGGGCATGGCAGGAGAGAATGTCGGGGAGGCGCGTGCTCCAGCTGTCCATGCAGATGGACGTCTGTAGTTTTATTAGATGAAGTAATCGGTGCATTAGACTCCCGCAAGATATACGACAGAGGTGAGGGTGATGACAGACCGAGCAGCAGGTTCGGGCATGCCCTTTCTCGGGGGCTTTGGTTGTCTTGCAGTGGTAGCCATGGAAGAAAATATCCCGCCGGGAGAGAACAAGAGATAAGAAGAAGAAAGTTGAGAGTGCAAGAAGACCAAAAGGTGAAGGTTGCGAACGGTTAAGAGTAGCGTACAGCAAGAATCGTAGATAACAGCACGACGAGCCGGCGGGGACTTTGCGGCTGAGTCGACGACTTTGGAGGCGAGCTTGACGGTCTTGAACGAAAAGCAGGTGTGAAAGCCTCTGTCGGTGCGAAGGAAACACGGATATCGACAGCGAAGGTCGGAGAGGGAAGAGTAGAGTCTCTGAGTGAAGGCACTTTCTGATCCTCAACCCAATTTCATGCAGCGGCCAGTCCTCGGACCCCGGATCACCCCTCTCGCATCCTCGTTTCTATCACTGCAACCTGCAACCGCTCTTCATCGCCCTCAGTCTCTCTGTTCCACCGTACACTCCGTAGCAGTTCTTGAAAATATCCAGCACAACCCTCGTCCTCACCCGAGCCACTTGACTCGACAACTCGTCGTCGTTACTCCCGCTCTCGGGGTCCTGCCATCTGTTGCGACCCAGAACGAGTCTTTCTACTAGAATCCATGTTTTCCATGCTCGAGCATATCACACGAGACACACACATCTGTGCTGTTACAGCAAGGGGCAGATCCCCCCGACCTCTTGTCACCGGTGTGCAAGTCCGACGGCGGTTCAGCGTTATGTCCGTCCGTGCTACTGCTCGTGTCGCTAGGCTGTATCAGGACTCAAGACTTGTTCTCTAGGCGTCGCTCGGCCTTCAGAGCGATGCATTAGCGGTGTAGATCATGCAATCTTCCTGCAATCAATAGATGACGGGGGCTTGTTGCAATGTTTCAGAGTTAGTTATGAGCCTCGACCGCTTTTGTAGCAGCATTGTACCTGGCGGTAATTTTCTGGTAGCATTGGCGTCCTAACGGCGAGATATGCTTGACGATCCGCTGCAAATTTTGTAGTAACCGAAATGTCCCTTTCTCAGTCTCTAACGCAGCTGATCGCACAGGTATATGGCAACATGGGCGGACTGCAAGCCAGTTGAACGGTAAGCCCGGTTGGTTTTTCGATGGATGCCATCGTCCGAGTCGCATAACTCAGATGCGGTTCGAAACATACCCCTGTGCCAAAGCAACAGCGCGGACCTAGGGCAAAGTGTATCGATAGTCGCTTCTGATAGTACCTGCGTCGTCCATCCCTTCTGTCGTCTGCCGCTCGTGTAGTAGGATCTGTTCGGCTGCGAGTGACCGAGCTGGGCATGTAAGGACATATGAGGGAATATGACGGATGGTGAAATACAAGGGCTCACTAACACGTACCTTCCGTTCTCCAGAGTCAACTCAAACCCGCTACAACTTATCATACACTCGGTTTACTGTATTTGTATTCCTTAATATCCAAATAATAAAGCATGAGCACTATCTGTTGTCTCCGACGAGATCACATATCCCATTCATCCCATAAACCCTGTGCGTTGTTGGTCTGAGTGGTCCGCTGTTGTGCCACCAAGTCGGACGTCTCCACCAACTCTACAAGTTTGTCGGTCACCCAGCCAGCACCTTTGTCTTGCACACCCTTCATCGCCACAAAGATGGCGCGTTCCGAGGTGTGCACAAGCCGGATGTTCTCCCCTTCAATCACCTGTACCAGTCTGCCCGTCATTACGGAACGTATTTCGATGAACCCCGGTGAGAACAGTAGAATATGTTCCCCTCGATGGGCGACGGAGGTCGCTTTGCTTTCCCAGCGGAGATATCCAGATGATCGACAAGGTAGGCCGTGCTTATCGATATAACAACCCAGTTCTTTTTTCAATAGTTGATATCAGTCCGAGACCCCGAACTTGCATAACCAGCGACCGTTTACACACCGTCAAAAATCATTAGCAACTCGTTGCTGGCTACCCGCACGAGGCCCAGAGGTTTCGTGTCACTGCATCTTCGCTTGAGGTCTTGCATGGGTTGGCTTGAATCATTGAATGATGGGACTACCGTTACGTTGCAATTAGAAGCACTCAGACTGGTGTGTATGGCTTGTCAGATACTCGCTGTATGCCATATCACGGAAGTACACGCACTTTGTGGGGTCAACGATATGGATCCCACGCTCCGTACAGATTCCAACATTTCTATGTAATGCGGTGATATCGTGTGAATCTTTAGGTATCCACACGGGCTGCATAAGAGAAGGATCAGCTAACTGGAGCGAGCAGAACTGAGCATATACGTACTTCGCCGAAAGGGCGGAAAGACTGGGGTATAGTACCCGAACTGCGTTGTGAACTATAGTCTCCAGCATTTACAACTTCTAGGGCGTGTAATGTCACTTGCATGAAACTCTTAGTCGCATAAAGAACTACCAGATGAACAGCATCAATAAGGAATTTGATTCATTGGGTACACTTACCCATTGCCCTTCCCCCTATCCTGCCTACCCTGACAAATAATACAGCCACATCTTGCCCGCTCACTCGCTCACGCGAGGCATCGAGGTCCTGCGGTCGGGATGTACCAAGTTTGACACCTGCAAGAATGTCAAGAGAGTACGAATCAAGGCCGTCGTCCGAGTGCACCAGGACTTTATTGGACTCGGGAAGAGCATAGAGGGTGGTAGTATTTGACTTCTTCAGAACTCTTCGGAAGTCTTCGGCGAGTGATCAGGTTGTGTACAAACCCTGGCGAGATATGGAAACATACCAGGGCTGCCCCGCACCGCGACATATATACCAGATGGACAGCCTATGGCTATCAAGTTCCTGCCTGCGCTTGCTATAGTGGTGTCCATTTATCAGGGCTACTTACTACAGGTCCCCAACCGAAGAGTGTTACTTACCAATGGGTACAGCACACGAGATCCGACCAGTCATACGTGCACCCGACGGTAACGATCCCCCCAGACTTTCCTTGAAATATTCCTCGTTCATGGTATGTGGTGCAAACCACTGGCGGTCATAGAAGGGTATGAGTATCATTGAAAGGAGAGATGCGGTGGTAATTTACTTACCATATTTCCATCTTGTCTAATCCTCCTGACTACCATGGCATCTACGAGAGCTTTCCTCCAAGTCCCTCTCTCTGCCTCTGTACTAGTGTAAAGGGTATATTTCCGCCGGCTCTCTCCAGAAGCATGGTATACTGTAAACGGAAACACTGATCGATAGCGAGAACGAAAGGAGTCAAATAGCCTGGGCTGCTCCAAACCCGAATGTGCTCTTTCTTTTCGATTTTCAGGCGGGGCATCAAACACCTCGAGGCGAAGGTACTCCAACGGGATGGGCTATGATTATACGTTCAGAGTAGACTCCTCGAGATGAATCAAATACGTACTCTGGAGACGACATTGTGTCGGATACCGCCGCTCGCCCTGTTTTCCCTTGTGAGAAGTAATACTACGAACAGGACGGATCAGACATTTTGTCTAGGTTCGCAGTCTATGATGTCCTTACGATAGTTGTCCAGTAGTGCCACGTGTAGATCTGCCCAATTATAGCCAACTTCGGCACGGTATCGTCGAGCAAGCGGACCAGCATGAAGTAATGTCCGACTTTCGTCGTAAAGGTCCAGATCCTAACGAAGATACTGAATTGAATATTTACAAGGCAGAGACCAGTGTATAGAAAGCGTACTATAATCTCTCCTTTCTGGTATGATAGACTTTCGCATAAAGCCCAGAATTTGACCTTGCCCTCCGCGGCCTCGATACCTGGCTGTGTGCTCTTAATGAATTCACTAAGAATGCTCAAGATGAGAGGTAAACTCTCCTGATCAGGATGATCAGGTGCGGTACACTTGTACGCTGTTTCAAGCAGAAGAGACAGGCGTGGCAGTCGTGTGACTGGCCGTGAGAGGAAGGTAATGAGGTCTCGCTTGCGTACTCGTGGGTCTTGTGAGCATTGGGAAAGGAAGGATTGGTATTTTGTATTTCGGCGCAACTCTTTACGATGGTGTGCCTCGGACAAGGGATAGTGTTTTATATAAACTTCATAGGGCGTGCGAAAGACAAGGCTTGCTACGGTCAAGAGCGTGAAAATTTGTTCAGTCACGTATAGTACAAGCTTGACTCACTATCAAGGACTATATCTGCCACGCTCTGTATGAGGGGATGCTGATCGCGCTGACGAGCGAAAAGGCTGTCAAGCATCCGTCGATGATAAACGAGAATTTCGTCCAGGTTGTAAAAGACTTCGGCGATGAAACCCTTTAACCGCTGCTGTGGTACAGGGGTTGTGTTCAGCAAAGGATCTATAAACACCTCTTGAACCAGTTCCAAGTCTCGGACATAATCTCTTTCCGATTTGATAAACTCGAAAAGGACGGATTGTCGTTTCACTTCATTCTTGTCGAGCACCACGCGTGCCTCGGGGGGAACGAGGCGGTGCCATTCCTCGTCATTCTCGTTAAGTTCACCGGCTTGAAATCGCCGTAGGCCTTCCTCGGACTCAAGACTAAACGGTGCATTACGGAACTGATTAACATAATTGTCTACATAGGATGTCGAAAGAGTAACACACGTCAAATTTGACAACTCATCCGATAAATCTTTCGCGGGCAACTACACGGGAAAATCCAGATGGGTTTGCTAGATGAAAAGCGAGAGAGAAAACATTGAACCACACCTCCGGACTACTCGCCGTAGACACATAAGATGGAGGTCGCGACTCCCCTCGGTTCACGTTGGGTCTTGCTACCAGAAAACTTTCGCTTTGTGTGCTCCGGTGACCAAGATGCTGATGGCTGGCTGAAGGACGGAGGGAAGTTCTAGTGGGTGTGCGGGATAACTGAGGCTCTGGAAAGGCATAGCGGGGACTTCCAGCCTCATAGAAACTTGCCGCTCTGCTTGCTGGGCGGGCAGGGAAATCGGGAAAGGCAAGTTGTGATCGTGATGTCTCAGGTGAAGCGGGGGTATAAGAGGAATTTCGATGTTCGTCGTTCCAAAGATTGAGAGGGTCTCTTTCTGCAGGAGTTACTAGAAAATCCCAGTCGCTTGCTGGGCGTGAAGGAGAGGGATTAGCAGGAGGAGCAGCACCTGGAGGTATTGAAATATGTGGGTGAGGTCGCCTGGCCATCGAGTCAAGGCATGAAATGAAATGACCTAAACGCCCAGCGTCGCCGGGCTCGTCTCTTGTTGACGCTTGTTGACGCTTGCCCACACTTTTTCGTCCTCAACATCATCTTCCAGCATCTTCCTCGTTGTGTCTTACGTTCTGTTCACTCTCTAATACGTCCCTGGTCACGCACTTTTACACTGCGAGGTGCGCCGAGGCCACGCGCTGAAATAACTAGTACTTACAAAATCATCGGATTAGCAGTTAGCTCCGAAAAGAGTCAACTCTTCTCAACATCACGTTCCCCCAACGAACATCGCGAAACGAATTTTCGTGCAATACAGATCTGGCATCGATAACAGAATCTCAAGGTGCTATATATTCCTGCACACACTCTCAATTAGTTCTCACTCCCACCAAGGCGTCGAGTCCTCGTGTTATGCAAGTCGACGACATTGCAGACCAGCACGATGATCTCGATACCGATTCTCTATTCGGTTCGCCACCACCGTCTCCGGGTAGAGGTAGGTCATCGTCTCCGCTAGCTTTGCCTAGCGGGCAGAATGCTACAGAAAACGTGGGGACCCTTGCACTTCCTGGTTCCCATCTATGTTCTGAACTACCACCAGCACCTCTGCCAGCCCCCTCACTAAAACCCAACCCGCCTCAACCGCGTCCGCAAACAGTCGCGACGCTCAGGCAATTGCCCCAGGACAAGACATCAACCGTCCCTCTAGGTAAGAGTCGTCGTGCGACTCCAGCCCCCCGGAAGACGAAGCGAATGAGCAGGCGGCCCACACCGGCCACGGAAGCTCGAACGAACCCGCCTCCAATACAACTCCCTTCTCCTAGCGAACCTACTCCGCCAAATTTTCTTCGCAATCAGGAGTCTTTACTTGGCTTAGCTGGTCTCGTGGGAGGTGTACGCCCGGCGACGTTATCGTTACAACGACATACGCGCGGAGCGAGCGCAAGTAACCCTATTGTGGTGGAAGATGAGCAGCAGCCCGCGTCCATTGGCCGTCGTCCGTTGTACCGTCACACTGCATCTTCAAGCCAGCTCCCCACCCCATCTAGCGATGAGATTTTGGCCACCCTGGTGAAGCAGAAGAACATCTTCCCTGTTATGGATGCACTATTACGCCTGGTCGCAGTACCTGCTCGAGCATCGGTCCCTTCTACCACTTTGCCTGTGCCTGGTTCTTCCACCGCTGCACCTCAGTCGTCTGTTCCTGCCCACACCCATTACGCCCAAGCCCCTCCTACATCATATGCTTATCCTTACTATCCGTATGGGTACTCCTATCCATATTATTACTCGCACCCATATTACTATTCTCCGGCCAACTATCAGCATAGTTCGGCTGGTTTTAGCTCCAGGAGTGCACCCCCACCAAAGCGGCGCAAGCTCACCACAGTCCCAGCTGGTGCAGCTGATTGGGATGTCCCATATCCTTTCGAAGCCGGGCAGGGCCCACCAGACTATCAAACGAACTGGGAACGTCAGCGAGGGCAGCAGTTACTGGAGGACTTAGTTGGACTTGTGAAAAGTGCTGCAGCGAAGGCGGCTGCTAAAAAGGCTGCGGATGGGGAGAAGGAGGATGAGACGCGCGAGGACACGACGCTTGGCTCGGTGGAGTATTACAGAGACAGAGTCTTGAGGCACTATCGGCCGCAGACAGCGACATACGGATATGAAGGCGCTCATGTGCCCAGTGGGTCTGGTCTAAGAGCTCCAGTCGCGTCCTCAAGCCCGAGTAGTGTCCCTCCATTTATGCACCCTCTACCGCGACCCTCACCCTCACCCCCGCCTCAAACAGCATCTCCTGCGGCCCAGTCTCAAATTCTGCCACCTCATTCCGTGAAGGAGGCTCAATCATCGTCTTCAGCGAATCCTCAAGTGACTCCCTTACAAGCTGTGCCTGTCCAACTGAACGAGTTTGGTCTAGGTATGACACCTAATGCAGAAAGTATTATTCCCACAACCCTCGACGACACATTGAATGACCAAGAAACTCATGTACCATCTAATATTGATGACTTCCTCGCACTTTTCAGCGACCTTCCCGCAAATGATTTAGACGCCCTGTTTTCATCAACCGACTTTGCTGCACTCCCCACAATCGCCATGGAGTGTATACACGGTGGAAGCCCTCAGGATAGGAGAAATCAAGCGTCACCGATAATTCCGGACGCGTCCAAAGCATCACAACCGACGAAGTCTTTCGAGACCGAGACGCAATCCTCCTTTGACACGTCATTGTTGAACATCGACACCTCCTTGTTTGCCATCGATCCTGCTTTACTCGCACTTCCTTCTACCCAGCCTGCGCATGCGGTAGCATCACAGTCAGAAAAACGAGCGACTAGTGTCGACCAAGTAACACAAGCGATTGAACAACCTCAGTCAACAGTTCTACGTCTTGAGCCCCCATCCCAAAGCCCCGAAAGCATGTCAGGCTTGGGTACCGGAGCCTCCCCAACTCCAACACTGGTCGGTTCGCCTTTCTCACTTGCGGACCTAGATCCACCGACACCGAAGTGGGATTTCGCATTGCCTGAACCTAGTATCGTTAGAGGGGGGGCGGAGTTGGACATCCTTTTAGGCTGCTCCGGACAAGATAGTAGCAGGGATGATGGAACAGGTGCGTTATTGGTTGGTACGGATCTAAGACGGTATGTGTTGACGAAAACCAAACACGTAGCTCTGGAATCTGGGGATGTACCTATTGAGGAAACGGGCAAAATGGACAAGGGTAAAGGGAAGGCGAGAGAGATTGATATTCAAACGGATGTTGACGCTCCTTGCGATCTGTCAGTCTCCACTGGCCAAGCGGAATCTTATGCAACGTCTACCGTGACCCCGTTGGTAGCAAACTCGCGTCACTCGACACCTTCATCGGCTGTTGCTCGTTCTTCAAGCTATCCTACCCCTCTTAATCACAACCTGTCTACCCGCTATGCTTCTCTGGTGCCGCCTCCAGCGATGACATCGCCACCTGCTCCAAATCCTCAGTCCATGTCCTTACATCATATCGCTCCATCCTCAGCCAGCCCTTCTATCCCATCGTTTCGCTCTCAGAAAGTAATTCATGGAAAGAGTCGCGAGGATATTCTGAATCGGGCCCGAGCCATGCGTGCGCAGCTTGTAGGGGAGATCGAGCGGGCCAAAGTTGAGTTATGGGAGACAACGATGGAGAGTGGGTGCCTGGTTGTAGCGGGCAAGGAGTTAGAGAAGGTATAATTGAGAGTCTGTACATTTGAGTCCCGTGTGCTTTCCGTCTACATGTCACGTATACAACATCACCTGCATATTGATAACGCATTTTGTCATACCTCATGGTCCTACACAGTCCAGAGGCGAAACGAATGGCAGACAGTGTTCCTCTCATGCTGTTTATGGTTTGCCATGACACTTTGAAGAACGTATGTGGTTATATCAGCGCAGCAAATCGGATGTATATTACGGGAATGGATGCTATGCAGATGGTGTACTAGTTTCAGCCTTTTTGCGGTCTTCAGCCCTTGGACTCATCTCATACTTGTCAAAGCCTTGTGAAGCTTGCACGATATTTTCGGGGGCATCTGGCTCCAAGTGGCCATATGAATTCCGCCGTGCTCTGTGAGTTATGGTCAGGCCGGTAGCGCTCTCAATATAAGAATTTATTTACCGGAAGAATGTGTAGGACAAAACTACATCATCCAAGTTGCGACATGTTGGGTCATCCAAGACGTCTCTGTCGATGAAGAACAGGAGAGGCATATCTACCTCCTCCCCTGCAAGAAGCTTTTGTTCCTCAAAACAGAAGCATTCCACCTTTGAGAAATATGGCGCAATCTGGGGACAGGATACGACGGAGAGTAAGTGATCTATGTTATAGTGAACCAAGCATACATACTCTGTCGGGAGTTACGTTGTACGTTGCGATCCCGATGATATCCTTGTCCGATGTGTTCTTCGCCTTGTAGAAAGCCAGACTGGTTTCCCCTGGGAGCACACTGACGAACTTTTGCTGAGGAGTAAAGGACCACGGAAGAGCATCGGATGTATCAGCGTTGAAGTGTACTTTTATACGTTTCGCGTTTTCGATAGGAACCAGACGGTCTGCTTCAAACTTGCCCATACCGACTTTAGGCGTCCCTGCGAATCCAGTTGCGGCACAGAACATGCGGTACAGAGGGACAGAAGCATACGTCACACCCAAGCCCATGATAATCTTTACTTCAATCAGTATATTGCCAGAAACTAAAGTAAGGAGACGTACCACGGCGGAGGTGTACATGAGAAGGCTGCGATTCCGTGCTCGGTACATTTCCTCCCGGGAAGCATATTGCGGTCGGGATGGTTGCTTTGATGAAGGAGCCTGAGATTTTGAACTTGAACCTTTGGTTGAATATAGCCTTCGTAGAGGATTATACTGAATTTGTTGCATGAGTTCGAGGCGAAAGTCCTGCCGACAGCTACCGATCCAACATGACCTAGGCTACACATATTCAATTCACCTCTCTCTACTGGAGAAGTCTAGGAGACCGACCGCTATAGATATGATATTCCGAAAGCAAGGTATGGGTCGAGCTCGCAAACCTGCGAACCGGACGAAGTTCATGATCAAGACGGGCAGGCCCTTCCGAGCGCTTCTGTAGACTCGTTTGACTCTTCTCTTCTGCCCATCACCATCCCGAGACTTTGACAACAACGCTGCTCTTTGCTTTGTAGACAACCGCTGACTCTGCTCTGTTCTTGTTGTTGTGTACCTGAAGGACTCCCTAGATACTTCTTTGTAGGACCGCCTCGGAGACCATCAAATCCTCAGCCATGTCGGAGAAACCCTCGTCATCTTCTACACCAGGCGACAAGACCCCCACGCCTTCGGCGTCAGGTAACGGGAGCGTGGAAATAGACAAGTTACTCAGCCGTGAAGCCAATGCTTTCCAACGGGAATTGGAGGTTGAGCGTATCCTGGTCGCATTCAAACTCAAGTATGTGCCGCATCCGCCCCTACAGACGATTTTAGGCCGCTTGGCTGACTTTACGAATAAAGCCCATACGAAATACTTGACATAGATGAATCTGCTACACCAGAAGAGATCAAGAGGAAATACAGGCAGCTCTCGCTCTGTGAGCATTCACACCCTCCCGCCCACGGCCGTCGTCCTTCAACGCGGTCTTCGCCTTGTCCTTATAAGTTATTATATGAAAGTCGCTCATTGATTCAAACGGGAACCACACCGTACGTTGTTTGAATTCCAGTTATCCATCCTGACAAGACCCCCCATGCTCGTGCTCCAGATGCGTTTGATTTGCTCAAGAAGGTCCGTTCTCACACACAACATGGCTATTATTGTGTCGTCACTGTTGTCTATTCTCAGACTGATTATTATCTCTGCTATTAACTAGGCCGAGTCGGAGCTGTCGGACAAGCCGAAACGAGAAGAATTGGACGCGATTATCAAGCAAGCACGCCTATTATTGCTGAAGGACTTGGACCTTCCGATTACTACTCCTGATAATGATTCGAAACTGAAAGCATTGACACCACCATGGAAGCAGCAGTTAAGAGCAAAGTCAAAGGAACTATTGATCGATGAGGAAGTCCGTCGGAGAAAGTGAGCCCGTCTTGTTTCTGATATATCTATATATTCTGATCTTGAGAGCGTAGAGCCGTCAAGATGAACCTCGCCAACGAAGGTCTCGAAGCTAGGAAGAAGGAAGAAGAGGTAGCTTCCAGGAAACGCAAAGCGGAAGAGGACGCCAACTGGGAAGGTAATCCACCAATACTATTCTTTTTTGTCTAACGTACTCAAATGACAATTGTGCTGCTGCATAGCCAACCGAGAACAACGTGTCGGTAGCTGGCGGACATTCTCAAACTCGAACAAGAAAAAGAAAAAGAGCAAGGTGGCTATTCTTGGCTGAGTTTCGTTCTACTAGTACATACCTTAGGTTCGTAGAGCTCATCACTTGAACCAGTCAATATGACTGACATTATCATTTCAAAGATGTTCTGTCAGAGCATTATCCTGTACATTAAATATCGATGTTTCTACATCGTAAATACACCCGAAACAGCCTACAATCTGAGCGAGACAGCGAGACCCGCCGCTGATCCAAGTGTCCTTAGCAGTCCTACAACTACAAATATCCGCTACATCAACCCGTTCAGTCGGAGATCTCAATGATGTCGTCCTCTTCAACTAGACGCATCACCCGTCTCCTTACATGCCTCGTGGGGGCCGGTACGTTCTCCTTTTCATCCTCTTCGCCATCAATAGACAAGTCGACGACTTGCGTTGGTCGAGACTGTGTCCCACTTTGTTCTCTACTGTTCGTGCCACTTGCTGGGGTCCTCGTTAGTGTTCGCTTAGTCGTATGCGACACCGACGAGCCTCCATCAGCATACTCCCTCTCCACTTTATCCAACGTCGCAAGCAGCTCGTCGTTCGCTTCAAAGTCAAAATCAATATCACCAAACTCGGAGCTCGCAGGTCCAGGACTAGCGTTCTTCAACCCTGTCTCCGCCATTCCGTCATCGTCCAAACGCACAGAGACTTTTCTTCCTGTAAACGCCGGCGGACGCAGATTTGCAGCTGCGAGCGAGGTCTCTTCGTCGCTATTTGCTAGGAACAAGGGAGACTGCCGGTGAGGGGAGAGCTCCATAACTCTTCCTAGGCTCACGCTCGCGTCGTCGCCTTCCCGTTGTTTCCCTTTGCAGACACGGGGATTATCGGTATGATTTATATTGTGTTCGCGTCCGCCGGCGGCTGGAGAAGGAGGAACGGCGAAGAAGCGAGAATGGGCGAGGATGGGACGCGTTGGCGAGGGACTGTGTTTGCGGGCAGGCAGTTTCCTGCGGCGAGGTTGCTCGGCGTCGTCGTCATGGAATGAGCGTGAGGAGCCTGGTTCGGGAGGTTCGCGTAGAGGGGACCGTATGGGTTCCGTGGGTCGTCGCGAAGACGTATGCTGGGTTGTACGGGTTGGTAGAGGGTCCGCGGTATGAGTTGTCCTCGGGGGCTGTACGGCTAGGGGCTCCGCCTGAGCAGGTGCTGCAGCGGGAACGTCTTCTTCCACTGGTAGTCTGCCCAAAAAGAAATTATTAACGAAAGAAAGCCTGCGATGTTCCAGAATGGGGGGCGCGCCGAGACGTACCCGAGACGTAAACGCAAGCTGCGTACGAAGTCAGCATCTTGCACCTCTTCGAGTTCCTCGGTTTTCCATCCTTTCATTACGACCTTGGCCGGCTCAAGAAAAGCGATGCCGTTCTGGATGCGCACGTCCTTCAAGAGCATCTGTGGGGACACAGAGGATATCAGATGTGGCCCGATGCTTCAATGTGAGAATCATATATATTGATAATAGTCGTCAGACCCTGTCGGGGGAGAAACACAACAATCCTAGAAGCATCCGTGGTTTGGCGGAGAAAATATAGATAGGCGATGAGGGCCAAGTAGAAGTATGATCCAAGTGCTCACCTTGAACCCCAGGGGGGTCACGCCGAGCTTCAGATCAGGCAAAGGTCGATATTCGATGGCTGGCAGCACGGTAACGCCGTCGCTCAGCTGAAAACGCAACATTGATCGTGGGTACTTTGGTATCCGTCTATTTTCATCCTCTTCATTGTTGCCTTCCTCATCGCTAAGGCCAGCGAGATCTGCGCGTTCTATGCGCGCCTGGCGCGCATTCTGCAATGTGAAGGCGCTGTGCCCGATTTCGGTGATAGATATGATCTCGACGAGGATGGGGGGACCGCGGAGGATGGTGACGGTGCCGGGTGAGGCGATGTTGGCGGGGAGACCTGTTCCCGGGAGCATACATTCGGCGAGGCTAGATTGGAGGAGTTGTAGTTCGACGTTGTGGAAGATGGCGTCGAGATCTTTGCTAGGACTGAGCTTGAGGTCACTCTCAATCCAAGAGTAGCAGGCTTCGAGCCATTCCTGAGTGCATACATCTGTCAAGTAGTGTGTTCATTTTGGGTTCAAAAACATACAGGGTCTACGGATGGTTTTGGGTATTTGCGTTTGACCCAATCGACGACCTGACGCGGAGGGGCCATGGACTTATTCGAAAGTAAATGCAAACGTGAGTACTACTAGAAAATATTAATGGCAGGAGGATAGTGAATGTAACCCTAACCCCGGAAAGTTGGCAAGATGATTCGCGACGCGTTCTGTCATGCGTTCAATGTCACAAATACACCGTATATTAGCCCAGGGTCAACCAATAATAACTATATCCCGATAATACAGTAAACTACGCCCAATCCACCCGCTTATTTCTGAGTCACAAAGGTGGTCATGCCCTGGAGGTTGAAGGGGTCTGAAAGTGTCAATCAGCACAACCATATGGTCGCAACAGCAGATAGAATGACATACTGATAACAAGGCCAGCGGACTTGGCCTGTGCAGCCAGGTTGAATGAGCCAAGGTTCTGCGCCTGTCCAGGCGCATTGAGAGAGAGTACTGCTACCGAGGTGGCGTTCGGCTCCAGCACATACATGAAGCTAGATAAAAGGATCGATAGGTCATTATGAAGGCCTGTCAATATAACATCACAACTCACTCTTTGCCATTGAGTGTAGCAATGTCGTTATCAATCGTCGCAGATCCAGGCGTCTGGGGATATTGCTAGAAAGAAAGAAAGAAAGAAAACCTGTCAACAAGTAGCTCACAGAGCAAATCTGCGCGAAACAAACCTTGACAATCGTGCCATTAAGGTTGTTGTCCACGTTCACTTCCGTCACCATCGAGGTGATGATATCGGTGAGATAAAAGTTGCCCGTCTGCTCGCTGAAGCTCGACCAGCACGTCGCGCCCTGTCCACTAATCGGCACAACCGAGTTCTTCGGGCTGCTCGTCTCGTTCTTTGCCACATCCACCGTCGAGAAATCGAAAATGTCAAAGCCAACTCCAGCATCGGTCGCGAGAATAGCGTTCTTGCCGGGGATGATGGTCATCGAGAACGGAAGGAGTCCGCCCGAGCCAGGCGCAACTTGCGCAAAGTCCTGGGAGAGCGAGCCGTCAGAGGCGACGTCCCATACGGCGAGGAAACCGGGGGTGGGCGGGATGCCCTTGATGGATGCGATCAACTTGGTGTTGTCCTCGCTGAATACGATGTGACTGGTCGAGCCGGCGGGACCGTTCGCGGGTGTTGTCTGGTTGAGACCCAAAGCGCGGAGGGTGTTCGGGATCGGGACGAGTCCCTTTTGCGCGTCAACGCTATAACAGCTGCAAATATCCGTAAGTACCAAGGATTACCAACGAAAAACCCTGCACTCACTTGACGCCGTTGACTTGACCGCCGTTGAGAACACAGGCCTGAGTTCCGTTCTTGTTGAATGCCATTGACATGGGGAACTCTCCTTCTGTGGACGCGGGTTGACCGATCATGCTAATCTGGACCGGGTTCTGGGGGTCGATAGAGAATAACGATACAGTGTTGGAGCCAGGCTAGATCAGGACTTTAATGAGCCGAGGCGTACCATGCACAAGCCAGAAAGACCGTCGAATACTTACGTTGACAGCACCGAGGACCTTCCCGGTAGCGGAGGCCTTAACGGAGCCCTGGGAGAACAAGCCATCTGGGCCGTTAGGGCTCGTGATGCCATGTGAACCAAGACCCCTGGTAGAGACTGCTCTATTGAAAACCTATATCACAACATAAGCCTTCTCCATTCAAAACATAAGGCTGGAAAAGAGAAAGGAACATACCAAACTGCCGTCCGAGGCAAGTTGAGCCGCAACAACAAAGTTGCCATCAGCTTCGTTGGTCATGACTACGGTGGCAAATACGGATAATGTCAATCAATCAATCAGGCAACACGAAGATCAACCTCCTGAGTTTTGACGTACAGTAAGCAGCGCCTGCGATGCCTTTGGTACTAGCGGTTTGAGTTTGGTTCATCATAACCGTCTCTTTGGACCTGCGTATCCCGCTGGGAGCGGCAAGGACAGCGGAACCGAAGAGCATGGAAAGGAGTAAAACGCGTGCGGAGATCATCTTGAAAATTCCGTGAAAAAGTATGAGGAATCGCGTGCAGGGGGTGGAAGACCGAAAGGGCAAAGGTGAGTGGCCGGGGAGGTGCGTTCAGCGAAAGTCGAGGAAATGAACGTTAGAAGGAATAAGAAGAGCACAGCTCTCTGCGTAAGAAATTGGGAAAGTAAAAGAAAAAGGTAGGAAGCTGCAAAGAACACAAAAACCTTTAAACCGAGGAGGAGAGGGATGATTTTTTAAACCGTCAGTCCAGACATGTTTTATACGTACCAGAGTGACGGCGGACTAAGCACTCACACAACTCCTTTTGTCCGATCACTACGCGAGTGCTAGTGGGACGGTGCTACGAGCGCACGTCGCCATCACAGCGTGTAACCAAACACATTGAAACGCTTATTGATATATCAGGCGGGGACTGAACCAAAGATCACAATGCTTACCCGACATATACATTGTTCTGTTGCTAGAATATTGTGCCCCGGTACCTATGGCCAAGCCACATACCCAATGCAACGACCACCAGGTAAAGCGTACTTCTTTGAGCTTCTTTGCCGCTTCAATTTACTATTGAATTTGGACCGAATCCGACTCGGGCCAATGACAGCTCACAGCCCACTGGCACTGCCCAGCATGAATGCAGTGATTGCATTGATGATATACGCAACATACCGATAATGAGGATGTTAATATCGTCTCTGGGGACAGTTGGCATCTTCTGTCTGCTGCCAGGCAGTGATTCGGAACCAAGGAGAACGAAGGCCATCCGCTGAAGATTTGACAATCTCGATCAGTCTTGGCAGCGAACATGAGTCAGCGAACGAATTGATCTCACGCCTGAGGACACCTCATGTACACGGATCATCCAGCGTCTAAGGTCTGGGAGACCCGTAAGATGCTACCTTGATAACGTCTCTCCCCCGGATAATCGGCGGGGATGATGGCCACTTCGGCATCCGCCCGCCCTCTCAGAGCCATCCGAGGCCATCCGCCGAGCATCTGTAGTGTACACGGCGGGCATCCTGCATTGATCCCTATGGCTCCCAGCAGCAGGAAGAGCACCTGTAAGGAGAGAAAATATGTATTCTATGTATGTGTACAAATTTCAGTGGCTCAATGTACATAGTTGTGTGAATAGACCCGGGCGGATGTCTCACAGATAATCCCGCCGCGCCTCATGGCTACCGTACGCCGGCGCTTATTGGCGCATATTTCCGCATTTGGTCAGTTTCATTTATTCCAGCTTTCCTTGCATAAATTCGGGTTTCCTCTACATATACTTGCCCGAAAAATGTCAAATAAATTTTAAAACATA
>MLYV02000283.1:0-88809 GCA_001913855.2 Hermanssonia centrifuga
GAAGACACAAGCATACAGGTAGATACAGAGGGAACAAATGTGATGACAATACAGTTTTGAAGGGATATGAATAATGCAGAGTCAGTTCTCGATCGACGTCGCAGTAGCACTATGAATCGGTCATTAACAAGACATGGTAGAAAGACAAGAAATAGCTCACTGGCAGCCTGAGCATCTTCGTCCTCGGAATCAGGATGGGCAGCAGCAATAACATCTTCCATAAGAGATATTGCTTGTCTACTACACAGATCACCTGCAGAAATGTAAGTTGGTGTCAGGAAGTTGCGTTGAGAATTGAGAATCATAAAACTCACCGTCGCCGGCTGGGTATCAAGTACTACAGTGGATAGAAGGCAATGAGGCCCTCCGAGTCAGTCCACTGACAATGACTTGGATGAACGATAATGGTGATATCTTTAATTGATGGCTTACCTCAATCACTGACGGACTCTACAGTCCAAGGTTTATCACCGGAAGAGATCGTGATAGTTGAGGAGCAGCCAAGAGAGCTGCAGAGCGGGGGGCAAATGGTCGTCTTTATATACGCTGGAAGGTACGTGGAGTGTAGAAACAGAGTGGAGGAAACCTACGTCATTGACGTCCATTGACGTAGTGCCCCGTATAAGGATAGAGGAATAATAGAGGCTGATAGAGGCCCGACGACCTGCGAGTCTACGATGGGCGCCTACACTCGAGGAGTGACTACGGATTAAGTCACGTCACGCGGGATACTTGTAAGAGAATGAATTACTTACGTGCGTATCACAGGTCCTTGCATTCCTATTGCCTGAATTTCAACTTGCTTACAGTCGCTTGTCATGCCTTACCCGACGGTCAAACATTTGCATATTGTTCGTCGAACAGGTATGGCATACATGGCCACGCAGACGCTTGCCGGTCCGCCGGCCACTTACAAACCGACAACTGCCTTGTAACCATTTGTTTATTTTGCCGATGACAGGCATTGGGAAAGAGACCTCCAAAGTTAGTCACAGCTAACATCCTCTACAGTTCTCAAATCGCTGATTGTCGTCGTTACCCAGGCTCTCCTCACGCACAACGCCAAAGTCTATATCGCCGGCAGGAACAAAGAAAAAGTCGAAGAGGCCATCCAGGATCTTCTCCAAGAGACAGGAAAGCAAGCGCATGCGCTTCAGCTGGACCTAGCGGATCTAAAAGCGATCAAACAAGCGGCGGAGGATTTCCAGACGTGCGCTCTCTGACCGTCTTGATCTCTGGTATTGGTATAACTGAGCCGTTCTTCGCTTTATGTATAGGAAAGAAACACAGTTGCATGTGTTGTTCAATAGCGCGGGAGTCATGTTCCCGCCAATTGAGATGGTCACCGCAGACGGGTACGACTTGCAGTTCGGCACAAACGTCCTCGGTACGTCTCCAGCTAGTGCATTCCCTAATTGGCCTCCTTATTAACTGTCAACAGGCCACTTTTATTTTACAAGGCTGCTCACCCCGATGCTCCTCTCCACGGCTGCCTCGACACCCGGTGGAAAAGTCCGCGTCATCAACACGTCCTCCATGGGCCATTTGATGGGTAACAAGCACATCGACTACGAGACCCTCAAGGACGGCCCGCAGAGGGTAAAGATGGGGACACAAAAGTTGTATTTCCAGAGTAAATTTGTGAGTCTGAGCTGGCCAAAACTGGGCGTGCGGAGAGAGCTGACTGGAGTTCGAACGATCGTAGGGCAATGTCGTGTTTTCAAACGAGCTGCATAGGCAGCATGGAGACCAGGGCATCGTGTCGATTTCGTTGCATCCCGGGAACCTGAAGACGGACTTGCAACGGCATGCGTCTACGCTCGAGAAATGCGTTACCGTGCGTGTGTTTACCTCATGTCGTCATTTGTTCGGAAAGAATTTGACTTTCCCTTGCGTGATGCCGGACGCTGATATCTATGCTTGTGCGTTTGACAGTCTATAATGCTGTATCCGGCCCCGATGGGAGCTTTGACGCAGTTATACGCGGGAACGATGCCTCAGGCGGCTGAATTTGGAGGAAAGGTCGGTCGTCGGTGTGCACTTGCTTCTCTATCGTTGGCTCACACCGTCATGCAGTATATGATTCCGTGGGCGCGGGTCGGTGAAGCTAGAAAAGAGACAAATGATCCAAAGGTTGGAGCGGAACTTTGGGCGTGGTTGGAGTCGCAAGTGAAGGGCGTTTGACGTACTCCCTCCATGCCTATATCCTAGTGATTGTACTCGCAGATTATTACAGATGTCAGAATATAGCAATCCCGAGCCTTCTTTGATGCATCCAGAGAAACCTTGTACAGTGCCATTGTTTAGAACACAAAATGAGGTTTTAAACTCGTGCTTACCACCTAAACTATGAGCGCGATTGACGATGATATATATGTCCCATGCCCAAGCCTGGTTGAAAGTTCGAAAGCTTGACACAAGAATGGTTTGAAGATATTTTGAAGTCACATCAATCATGTAAGCAGTCTGCAGTGAACAAAGCAGCTCAATCCGTTCATACATGCAAAAAAACTGCCAAAAGGCAGGATGCACAAGCACGGTAGAGACCACCTATCATATTGGAGGTAATGCAGTAGTGGATACATGGTAATGTGCTGCGCATGGAAGGGCCTCCGCGACCCAAAAGCGTGCGATGCGGAGAACAGACAAGACACCAGAAAACGACAATAGATATACACCACGTTTAGTCGAAGAGTCCGAAGCCCTATGAATCGCGATAAATCCAGAATTCGAACAGCTGTGGGAATAAAACTCACCATGTCGTCGTCTGACTCCTCCTTCTCTTCCTCCTTCTTCTCCTCCTCCTTGGTAGCCTCAGGCGCCGCGCCGCCAGCGGCAGCAGATGTGGCACCGCCCACAGCTGGCGCAGCACCACCAGCACCAACGTTAGAGAGGAGCTCCTTTACGTTCTTGCCCTCAAGTGCCTTGGCGAGGAGTGTCGCCCAGATAGGCTCCACCTCAACACCAGCAGCGTTTGTAAGCGCAACAAGCTTGTCAGACTATACGCGCCGAGAATAGCACAATTGTCAAAGGTTGGTAAACAGGTCGACAAGAAGTGTACGCACGGTGATTTCTACACCATCGTCGGCGAGAATGAGAGCAGCGTAGGTAGCGGCGAGTTCGGACGTGGCCTGTTAAGACAAGTATATCTCATCAGCAATTCGCTCTCCCATAAACCGGCCGTCCTCGCAAAAGCTACATCCAAACAGCCCAAAAGCAATCCAGCATCCAGTTGTTCGAATTTCGGGCCAGAACAGATTCCTCCAGCGAAGACTAGCAGTATCGAGGGATTCTCACCATTTTAATCGGGAAAGGGTGTGGCGAGGACGGCGTCGAAGGTGTCGATGACGGGCTGTATGTCGGCAGGCAGGCAAAATTGGGACGTCGGCCCCGCCAATGCCACGTGTTAATCAGGCGCCCATGATTCGAGCGCTTCAGAGTGTTCATCTCAATATTATGGCAGATGCATTGTGGTTTTGGTAGACGGTAACGGTTTTCGGGCGACGCACTTTAGACTGACTACATGTAGTGCATGGAGAGCAATGTATGTTCAAAATAGTAGAGAAATGAACGCCTGACATCTATAGCTGATGTTGGGATCAATTCTACCTATTGATCTCTGCCAATGGCTACTGTACTACTAGATTACAACTCCATTGGCAGTGAAGGGCTGGCAAAACTACTAGTAAATCATACTGCAACTTGAACCTCATGTCCCGAGTCCCGACCTCGGATATGGCTCCGGTACCAAGAGACTAGAAAATTTCTCGTACGCCGAGGAGCTTTGTCAATTGATGTGTTCTCTAGAAGCTTCGAGTCCGAGGCAGAGCGTGCATCTATTGAATGAAATTGAGGTGTCCACGGGACCAGTAGGTCGCATTCGTCCCGCTGACCGGTTCAAACAATTCAATTGAATAACAGCGGTGCACTCCCCATTTGTATAAGGCTGGAGAAGACGTACAATGGTGATATCATTAAAGTTTGCGGGCAAGAAGTCCAGAGCCCCAATGATTCTTCCGATTATGAAGCGGCCCCTGGGGCAGACCATTCCCGTAGTGTGGCAGAGCGTCGTGCTTGGTGAGCTAAATGAGAGCTTTAGCGAGGACTCAGAGGAGACTGCCCAACATACATTTCAATCCACAACCACATCCATAAGTCACCACCACCAAGTGAACAAAGCGCACCTTGACCTGACTTCTCCGCTTCATTATTCCTTGAGTATCATGCATAGCCTCTGCGTTTAGTCGGATAATCCGGTGCATGAGACAACAGCCAAATTATACTGTTATCTAAGGTT
The DNA here is from genome assembly GCA_001913855.2 of Hermanssonia centrifuga. Classification (NCBI taxonomy): domain Eukaryota; kingdom Fungi; phylum Basidiomycota; class Agaricomycetes; order Polyporales; family Meruliaceae; genus Hermanssonia; species Hermanssonia centrifuga. The sequence continues at coordinate 4,298 of MLYV02000283.1, forward strand.
GGAAGGAGAAGATGCCTAATGATCATTCAGCACCATTCCAGACTGATCATCGCAAAAATTCAAACATGCGTGGCTGATGTTCACGGTAAGGTTCAAAAGGGTTCAAAGTGATTAATTAGAGACGTAAAGATGAGAGATACGAATGTCACGCGCCCCTTAAGCCTTGCGATAGAGCGGAGTTGAGATGGCTTAACATGCCACGGTGGATAATACCGAGATCTCCATCGCGAGTTGTGGACTAGAAGCAATTGTATCGGAGCATGCGGTATTGAGCACAGAAATTAAAAGTCCACGGGATCCTCACCTTTTGCCCTCGCTAACGCTATACTCCATGTCAGCAGTCCCTCCCGGCGTTCGCGGTCATTAACTATAGCGCACTCAGACTTAGAAGCTTGAGAGCCCGTCAATGACGCGGAACTCTTATTTAATCTGACTTGGCGATTGCGTAGTGAATCGGTTCGGATGACATAATTGCTGCTTCAAAATGATGGCGAATCCGAGCTGGGAAGGATGGGGACAAGCCAGCCAGCGAAGAGGAGGAACGTCATGAAAGTGGTATTGTTTAACTAGAATTACAAAGTCAATAATTACGAGACACCGAAAGCAAAATAGCCAAGGTCCATAATCAATAACGATATACGTAGCCGTGGACTATAAGGAACAACAGGTATAAGCGAACGAAGATCGTCGAGGGTTTATAGACCTAAACATACCTAGGTGCCTAAAAACAACCAATCCGATCGCTCAATCTCTCAACAACGCCCTCTACCTTGCTTGTTTAGCACGCATTACACGGTCGTATGACTCGCCCAACGGATTACGGTGAGCCAACATTGTGAGATGCGCGCTTAAATACGGGGGCGGTAGCAAAGTGTGCACCGATTCAGACTGTGCAATCTGCTCCATCGGAGGGAATCGCACCGTGAGATGCTGTACAGGAGTCTTAGGCGGCGATGGGGCTCCCCGAACAAGATTTAGATTGGAGAGCGCAGCGAATGTAGAGGAGCTTGACAGCGTTCGCTGTCGATCGTGGTTGGTTGTCCTGCTCAACTGTGCATGGCTCGCTGATCCGAGTAAGGGAGCTCCTGATGGGATCGTGGCAACGGAACTGCGTGAACTCGTGGACGTGCGTCGAAGCTGCTTCGACGCTTCGGAACCAGTGGGTGATGGCTGCGAAAGAACAGGAGAAACAGAACTCCCTTGCATATTGAATGTCGGTGAAACAGCACGGAGGCTGGTAGGTGAAGATGCGGAGGACATTTGCGCAGGTACAGAGTCAACTAGCCTAGTCGTGAGAGGTGCCAACGGTGCGGGCTTTGCCGGCTGTAATAAGGCCCCGTGACCCGCGGAGTTCGCGCGAATGAGAGGATGAGGACGCATTGCATGCACAGAGGAGTTGGTAATGGAATGAGTGGATGGCGGGCGTGTCATGGCTTGTCGCTTAGGTGCGTCGGGTGATCTACGCGGCGGAGAATGAGTCTCAGAGTGGGCTTTGGTGACATGCGGGGGGGTTGGCTGAGATTCAGGCCGTAGACTCTGCTGGTGATGTAGTTGTTGTACAGGAGGAGTGTTGAGTCTTTGTGGAGGAGGGTGGATTGTTTGAGAGGACTGTCGTTGAGCTGGTGCGTAGGCAGAGACGGCAGAGATGGCAGGCAAAGGCCCGGTTTCTTGAGAGGGACGCATGGTCTCAACGCGTGGCAAGGCAAGAGGGTCGGCACGGGGCGTAGGGTGGTCATCTTTCACAAAACCGTTCGTAATAGTAGGCAAACGAGGTTTATGTTTCTCCACCGGAGTGACAGCTACTTCTTCGACGTCTGAATCCTGACTGTCGACAGGTGTGGCCGCACCACTCTCGCTAGAGACCCAATCGTCGTCGTCGCCTTCCGAAGGGCTAGAGATCGTGAAACCCACTCGTCCTTTCGAAGAGCTACCCTTATTATTGCCGAGTGGAGTGGGGGCACGACGGAAAACAGAGGGGTTGACATGTTCTTTGGATTGGAGCCGAACACTGCTATTATTTCTGGACAGATGAACCGAGCTCTTGTTGTTGGGCTGAGGAATATAGTGGCTGCCTCAGATGTCTAAAGTCGATGAAAGAAAAAGAGTTGAGACATACCTCATGAAGCAGTTGATTCTTCTTAGGTTTATCTGGGAATCTTGGAGGCGCCGGTTCTTTCTGTGTTAACTGCAGATTTAGGCCAACTTTCGATCCTCCCCCTGAGGAGGTTCTTGAGTGAGTACGGGCGAGCTGGCCTGGGCGAAGAGTATGGGCTCTAGTCGGCATGAGGGTTGAGTTGGAGGAGAGAGGGAGGTTGTGGTAACTTGGATGAGCGTCCGCTAGATTAGTCATCGCGGGGACGGATCCCAAAAAGGCTCGACCTGGATCTCTACAAGCGAGCTGATCTCCGCACCGTCTACTAGAAATACCGAGGTCAACGAGCAAGTCACTGCTGCGTTTTGCTCCCAAGGCGTAGACGACGCAGAGTCGGCATTCAAGATAATCAGAGATTGTACGAATGCAAAGTCTATCAACCCCACGGACATCACAAAACGTCAAGTCGTGAGACGTGCCACGTGGAATAATTTCCTTTTCTGGAGTCAGTAAAAGTGTGCTGCCCGTTTAGCGCCGAAGTGGACCGCTGAGCGAACTGCCAGGCTTCAGGAAATACAACTCTCTCTTACATTGTCTATAGAGTCTATCCGCTGAAATGGAAAGAGTGCAGTTTCAGCAAGAGCAGGTGCGTATGGCAACTATTCCTGACATATGGCCGAATAACAACTCTATCTAGATGCTCGCAGAGCTGAAGGACTTGGTCCAGAAAGGTCTCTTCACTCAAGTGAGCAATGAGCCATACTTTCACCATGTCCAGCCTTAACATCTTCTACAGAAAGAAATAAAACAGGTCATGAAGAAACGCACCGCCTTTGAAACTGCGCTCGTGCGGAGGATAGCAAAGAAGAACGATTACCTACGTTACGCTGCGTATGAAATGGGCCTTGAAGCCCTCCGGAAAAAGCGAGTCGAACGCCTTAGTATGTGTGCACTTTCACTCGATCTTTCGATTATATTCAACTTATCTCTTGCTTGAAACAGAACTGCCTCGCTCTACTCCTTCTGTATCTGATTATGCACTTGTGCGACGGCAATTCCACATCTTTGAGCGCGCACTCAAGAAGTTTAAATCAGACGTGGCCTTATGGATACAGTATATTCAAGTTGCCAAAAAGGAGGGCGCCCGCTCGTTAGTCGGACGAATCACTGCACGGTACTTACCTTATACCTCTATTCTCAATCTTCTCATCAATAATATGCTCTATTAGAGCATTGCAACTGCATCCAAACGTTCCTTCTCTGTATATTTTGGCTGCACAACACGAACTATCTCACCTATCGCCCTCCGCGGCCCGTACACTTCTGCAGAGAGGTATACGACTAAACGGGGACAATGTCGAAATGTGGAGGGAATATGTTAGGATGGAGATGGGTTTCGTGGAGGGCATGAGAAGACGGTGGGGAGTATTGGGTATTGATCTAAACGGAAAGGGGAAGGCGAAGGCGCAAGAGAATGTTGAGGACGGTATGGATGATACAGAGGTGGAGCAGATGCAAGGCGAGGCTGAAGGCGAGGGGGACGAAGCAGAAAAAGCGAGACGAGAGATCATGCAAGGCGCAATCGTGAAGTCTGTTATCTCTAACGCTGTCAAAGGTGCGTCCCGTTGTTTCCAGTTTCTTGGATCGTATTCACAATATTTGAATTGTAGCATTACCAAAGGCAGAACTCTTTACTTCACTACATGGATTACTGACGACATATCCTGTACCTCCGCCATTCCGTGCGGCACTCTTGGATCACCTGCACACCCTTCTGCAGCAGACACTGCCGACTGATCCAGTAGCCGTCCGACTCACCGCGACCCGATTACTGGTACCAGATTTGACTGGAGAAGCGTTGGTGGATGCGTTGAGAGATGCAAACGAAAAAATGTCGAGGGCTGTGCGTCAAGCTTGCGATGGAAAGGAAGTGGATGTAAATGGCCTCGCCAGTGCCTATAGCTTGTTTGTTAAGGAGTGGGTCCAAAAGGATGAACTAGATGATAGCATTGTGAGTCTCGTTCATTGACCGTTATTCTCTCATACTCAATGTAGCTCCAGAAAGCCTACCTGCTAACATCCATGCATGTTCTGATCCAACATTTGTCCAAATCATCGCCTCCTATGGTTCCAGCACCGATTCTGGAAATACACCTTTCTCTTCTTACTACGAACCCGAAACTGCGCACATCTCTCCCATATGCGAAAAATATCTCCAATATTGCAAGACGGTATACATCTCTTCAGCGCACAGATGCAGGATTATGGATTGCCCGGCTAGAAGCGGAGCAGGCGTTTAGCACGGCGTCTTCCGTGGGTGAGGGGATGTCGGTGGAGATGCACAAAAACTGGGAAGCGGCACGATCAGTGGTCAGTGGCGACGATGTCGTGAGGGTTTGGACTTGGGGTGTCACTCCGGTAGAAGACATCAACGATGAGGCAGAAGCCAAAAATACTTTGCATCTGCTTGGGGTCCGTCTGTTCCTTTACTTATTGTTATATTCTCTGACGCATGGTATAGGAGCTCTTAGCTGAAACTCTACGCATGCAAGATACACCTTCTTTCCGTGCTGTGCATGATCATCTACTAAAGAACTGTGCCTCCCTGCTCAAATACTTGTCTTCTCCACAAGACCGTACCACCTACTACCGTCGCCTCTCGTCCGCGTATCTTCCAGATGCTTCGACTTTCAAGGCCTTTTTCCAAACCGAGAGCTCGCTTCCTGCTGGCGAAGAATCGGAACCACTTTTGCAAGAGATTTTCCAGACATGGCGGAGGAGAGATATTGTGGAGGCGTCGTTGGCCTGGGCAGGCTGGTTGCTCGGAAAGGGGCGAGGAAAGGAAGCCAGTGAAGTGATCCAGAGGGCGAGGACGGAAGCAGGTGCGGTACAAGGTCCGGAACAAGAACAGAGGCTGGAGGCTGGATGGGTAGCCGTGATGGGTGAGTTGGAAAAGGGCGGTGCGAAGGAGGCTGAGAGTGATGAAGAGATGCATGATGCATGAGGTGGTTCAAGTTGTGTGACGCGAGTTGGGTGGATCAATATTGTTGGTCATCTAACTATGTTTGCAGGCGAATGGAGACCTTAGGCCATGAACATCTGAAACTCTATGTTACTGTTTCAAAGCGTACAATCCTTAACGCACAAAATCCACCGTCCTCGACGTGATACTCAGCCCCCATCTCACACCTGCTTTTCACATCCGTGATGCGGCTCCGTCTTATATTCGTTGGTCCACATGGACAGATGGAGCTGTCGTTCTCGCAAATGCAGATTTCGTCACTGTCAGCGAAGCTTTTCGCTCAAGCCGCCGGTGAGTTCGGACAATAACATCTCTCCCATCAGAGCATGCCTTCGACTCCGAGGAAGGACAAGTTGAGCGACCACATGGACTTACGGGTCTCATATCTGCGAGCATGCGCAAGACCACAAACACCGACGTGCAGACCAGCGTTCTCTGAAGATTTTCTCCTTCTTTTTCGCGAATGTGTCGCGCTAATCCGACAACAATCACGACTCGTGTTCGAGCGTTGATTACAAGGGCATATGCCTCTCTGTCTACGTATGCAAAGATCCACTGACATGCCTGACCAGCGTGGTTACAGTAACATCATCATGAAATAATGGAATTGATGCCTCAGGCTGACCTGGATGCCTGGATCGCCAAGTCTCTTTTGTTCCTCGAACAATGCTTGATTCGGACGGAACCTGGATGCGGCGACTGGATGCCAGTGCCAGCTGGAAACCTAGATGCGGTGGAACCTGTGCCCCGGAACTCCAGTCTCTAAGAATACAAGCAGTACTATAGCCCAGCGATACGCCGATGTTTAGCCTGATACCGTTACGGTGGCGTCGTTCGTTCCTGTGTATTGAGCCTAAGTCAGTCGCCCCGGGACGGCCTTTCTGATAGTGTTTAAACCTCTATTCTCCCGGATTGGTATGTGCTCTCGGGGCGGCCAGTGCGTTCCTGGGACCTGCCGCATTCACTATCAACCGCTTATTAAAGTATGTGGCTGGTTAGCTGACTAAATCTCGATTTATGGAGAACGTGTACGCCAAGGGAGAGGAGGAGAGAGCTCCTGCAAGCAGGATACAAATCAACAAAATTTTGTTGGTAGACTTAGAGACGGCAGATCGAACGTGGGATGCGCTTTTGAGGGGAAGCCTCGAGTTTAGACAACGTGCACACTAGGGTGATGTGCACGTAAAATAGAGGCATACGTACCATGAGGTCTTTATGCCGGCACTGATCCAAATACTGATCTAAATGTAGCGGACAGCGTCCGATTCAGCAAAGCATATGGCTGACCCGGGCCCGAGTGAAGCCTGAGCTGAGGTGAATACTGGAACTGATGATGAGTCTATTCATTCAGGCCGAGGACATTCGGGGAAAGCATACAGATTGTGTCTACGAGGAGTTGACCCTCATGGAGGGTAAGTAGGCTATGCCAGGCCAATGGGATGCTGATTTCCGTAATATAACCCTATAAGATGCGGTAGCATGTGCTACCGTGCCGCCACGCATACCAAAAGTCATCGTATACGTTTGTCGACCAATTCATCCGAATCAGAGGATAGCCCAGGGTCTTGAGTATGCATGCATGTGAAGAAGCCCTAGATTTTACGTACATATAAATATATATCTCAGCTGGGGTAAATGGAAAAAGGCCAGAGAGAACGAGGCTATATGATTAATCAGCTGCTGACGTGGCAGTGGACGCCATGAAGAGTGCTGCGGGATTGACTCGTTCCAAGTGCTCAGCATGAGAACTCATGAGAGGCCCAACTGAAGGGGTTGGTAGGTGCCTAAGAAGCCATCAACGACGATGACCCATCCGGACTTGGCAATTCAAGTTAAGCTTCAGGCTTTCGAGTCTCATGGCACTCGCACTTGAGTCTGAGAAGCATCAGTGCTGCGGAATCCAGGTCCGGCGGCCAATGGAGTGAGGTTCTTCTCAACGGCAGCGCAAGATGGATCATCTATATGCGTGTTGAGGGTCCGAATAACATGCTAAACATAGGATAGGGCCTGAGGGGAAATGGACACCGTATACCTGCGGAGGGCTGTGGGTTCATGCAGAAATGGGAGGAAAATGCACAATGTATCGGTACGTACCGTGCGGAAAGCCCTTACACCCCGTAAAGATGGCTGGGACATCTTCCGCACATACGCATAATAGTTATTTGCACTGTGCAAAAGGACACCAGGAGGCGGGTGGCCGGTTTTAAGCTTTGATACCCTGAGGTCATCTGACACGAACGTTGGCCATGAGCGTGCTTCCAACTTTCCCATGAACGAGAGAAAAGGCACAAGTTCATTATCAATCGCGGTCCTGCAGGTAACCCAAAAAGTAGCCCAATATTACACGGTTCGGGATGGAATCATAGATCATACCTACAATTCATAATAGCCCACCCCGATTAATGACTGAATGTCCCTGGACGCCTTGTCTGTTGAGTGATTGTTGACCCAATCGAGAAGTAACCGGAAGGGTTCTCCATGAGTTTCTCAAAATGAGGCTGAACGGGAGGATGCACTCACGAGTAGTAAAGCTACTTGACAATGGTCTCCTATTGATCAAAGTGGATTGAGCAAAGCTGTCACTTTCAAGTCGGAATGATCCAGACCCAATAATATCGCGTTATACTTTAATTAGCTTTAGCATTTACGTTAGGCAATACACCCACTACATGGCTACATCAGATCTACCATTAAATGACAGTGAGAGAGGTACGGGCCTTGGAGCAAGTTCAAGCTAGACAAAGCCAATAGTGTCCTGGCTTGCACGAGGATTGGATGACATCCAGTGGGGGACCAATCATAGTGTGAAGTCCTCAGGGTACCGTGCTGGTTGGCGGCCGGAAACTCGTGAAAGACGGCCATCAGTCATGCGCGAAAAGGCAACTGATTTCGGGGAGAGCTGAGACGATTCGGAAGGAGGTGTTCCACGCTGGTTGATACTTGGATACGTATTGAGGCATAGGAAACGGTTGAGCTGCACCAGGCTGCACCAGCAGACCTCAGCAGACTTGTCGAACGTGCTGCTCACAGCTTGAAGTTTTGAGCCTGGCAGCCGACATGCATGACACGGTTATGACAAGGCAGCTAAGTTGAATCCGTCCTAGTCTGTAGCATGCCAAAACGCATTTTCAAAATCGTCTACTACCAGGGCATAATAAGGCGTAATAACATGTGAGCAGGCACGAAGTCGTACGGATATGCGTTTCCGGCCCATGTGTGCCGCCCGTGGTGATAAATTGTGAAGCTAGTCAATGGTGCGGCGGGAGGATAAGATGATCTACGCGGAATTGTGATAAGTGTCTTGGTGCGAGTGCATGGCAAAGCGGGATCGGTGAGATCGATGCTCTCTATCCGTGATCTAGTGATCGGAACGGACGATAGCGGTGCAAGCGCATTCGGAGAGGAACGCTGCGAGGGCGGGACTGGGTAGCATCCGCTGTGGACTCAAATAAACACATGCACGGAAGAAACAAACAGCAGAAAACGCTTGTGCGATGAGGTCGCTGACGAGATGTCGCCATGGCCAGATTCGCATGTACGTGGAGGATCGTGCGCGTAGGCTGTCGTTGCTTTACATACGTGACATGCCGCGGCAAGACAGAAGACGAGAATCAAGAGTGTGTGCCAACCCATTCAGATTTAGAAGATGAATAGGGAAGTTACCGCGATCTGTTCGTGTTTTGGAAACGGCTTGTTAGGATCTTGAATCCGTGGGATGGCTTGCGTTGTACCGAGGCGGTGAAATATCCTACGACGAGCTTTAACGAATAGTTGGGATGAGAAAGTGCCAGTGACCGGTCTCGAAGCCGGGGAGGGTGCTGTGACGCCCACGAAGACGGTCGTTGGCGCACACGGGAAGCACACGAAATCAGACAGGAAACTGCACTGATATTGCTCGTAGAATGCTGACCCTACAACGCAGACTACATGGGGGTATTTATACGTCGAGGTCTCGGAGTCTAGAGGCCGACGGCGTAAGGCACAATGTGCGAAGAAAGGAAATTCGTAAGGTAAAAGGGAAGAAGAGAAAAGAGAGGGTTTTAGCGAGTCAGCCAGGAAAGGATACAGTAAGGGGTATCGGTCGCGATAAGTCCGAGCGGGCCGCTACATACGCCCTCCGGGTATCGTGTAACGATATTCCAAGTAGGTTATCAGTTTCAACCACGCGCTTTCCCCTTTGCTCCAACCGCCTCCGCGCCCTTCTGTACGACGCCCTGCGGATTAACCACCATGCCTCCCACAGTCGGCGACACCCTGGTCGCGGTGATAGCGGACCCACTAGCCTCGCCCATGGGTTCGTCATCGGGAGGGTAGTCCTCCAGCTCGGCATCCGCCCCATATACTGGCGCAGTATAGGTGTCGCGGGACCCCCCAGCTACAGGCGGCGCTGCGTGTTGAGAGCGTTCCCGGCCCCCAGCCTTGTGGTAGGGGTGGTGTACCTCGGGTTGTAACGCCCTCTTAGCCTGACGGTCGGCGATCCCCTGGAGCTTGCGACGCTCCAGTCGCATCTGAGCACGAGCGGCCATGAGGAGTAAGTGCTGTTGTTCCTCGGAGGATATTATGACGCCAGACTGATTGTTGTCAGGGGCGGGGACCGCTGAGGAATGGGCGTATTGTGCCGGGATGAGCTCCAAGCGTGGTATGGGAGGTCCCGAGATTATCGGTGCCTTGACGTCCGCGTCGAACGTCGCGAACTTGAACTTGCACCCCTCGAGAGAGTTCCAGAGGTGCGCGAGCCCGTCGTAGAAGCCGGGGAGGATGGTGGAGTCCCCCTTCACACGATGCTCGCGGAGCTGTGAGTCGAAGAACAGCGCGGAGCTCAGCTCGTTGACGGGGTAGGAGTATTGGCAGCCTTTGGACTCAAGCATCAATGAGCCGTCCGATCGGCGAGAGAGTCGGGGGTGACGGTAAGGCATGAGCGAGAGTGGGCTGGAGGAGAGTGACAATAGTATGAAGGTGAAAAAGTGGATGAAGTACGAAGTAAGAGGGGGGTTTTTTAAAGCAGGGCACTCGGGCTCGGGCGTAACACGGAGACGGGGGATGTCTGCGTCCCTATCTTGCCCTTCGCCCGCCCTTCTTATGCACACCCCGGTGTGGCTCAAAACCATACACCCGAGATATATCTGGGGGTCATCTTGAGGCGGTGATCCAGACCCTTCCGGTAAGCTTTTGACTTCGCTTACTCCTTGAGCCGTTAGATACTCATTAAATGCCAGTAGGTGCTTTACTGTGTCGTAAGGCACCCACGTCCGATCGCCTGATCGCCAAACCGCTTCAAAAATGGCCGACGAGCCTGATCCACGGTGCGCGTTGAATTTATCGATCATCCACTCGTTATCTTGATCTTCCAGTTCCGCGACCTGACTGGCCAGCCGCCCCGGAAAGAGGCGGTCATCATTGGGCTCGTGTACTCGAAGTAACGAAGCGTGGAAAACATCGTGGATCCCCCGCCTCTTCAGGTCAGGAGGTAGTTCTATACGGTAAGAGTTATTCTTGAAGTCCTGAGAGACTTTGTATGGCCCTATGTACTTGGGAGCTAACTTTCTGGCCAGACCCTTGGGTAGTGAAATGTTCTTTGTGGATACATATGCCAGGTCCCCTGTGACGAACGGGGCCGGCCGACGACGTCGATTGGCATCCCTGGTCTGCTTCACCCTAGCGGCCAGTATGCTGTCGTGGGCGGCCATGATCGCGAACTTGACCCGTTGGGCATACGCCCTAACCCCAGGGTATTCGTCTGCCCCAGCGTGCTCCCATATCATGGGTCGCGGCATACGACCCGAGTTCAGGAAGAATGGCGCGTATCCCGTCGATTCGGATCTCGCCGTGTTAATGGCGAACTCAATGGCTGGCAATTTAGCCACCCAGTCCTTCTGTTTTGAGTTAACGCATTGCCGTAGCATTTGCGTTATGGTCCGATTCGCTCGTTCCGTCGATCCGTCCGACTCAGGGTGATAAGCACTAGACATGCGGAGCTCTACACCCAACAGTTTGTGTAGGTGAGTCCAAAAAATGCTCGTGAAGAGTACGTCACGGTCACTAATTATTGCTTTGGGTAGCCCATGATACTTATAGACTTCTGCGAAGATCAACTCCGCTATATCTTTGGCGTTATACGTCGTCCGACTAGGGACCAAGTGGACCATGCACGTAAGCAGGTCGATTACCACTGTGATCGCGTCAAAGGACCCATCCCGGTTCTCTGATATAGGGAGTGGTCCTACGAAGTCTACCCCAATCGCTTCCCAGGGTGAGCTGGGGACCGGCAGCGGATTCAGCAGGCCGTAAGGTTTCTGATTATCGGGCTTGCTTCGTTTGCAGGTTGAACAGGATTCGCAAAACTTGCGAACATCCTGACCCATGGTTTTCCACCACACGTGGTCCCGTAATAGTCCGAACGTTTTGTAAATGCCCAGGTGAGCCAATAACGAATGTGCATGCGAGATCAGTATTTCTCTAATGTTTCTTTCGCCTACCAGAACGTTCGGGATGCATAAGCGTTCGACATCTCGTTCCCTCAGGATGATTAGGCCATCCATTACATGGAAGTTCTTGTAGTGCTTAGGATCCTGAGATATCCGGTTGAAGAACGGGTCTTCCTCGTATCGGCCTCTGATAACATCGGGTATGAGGATACCGTCGGTCTGGTACTGTAGCAAGTCCATCAGAGGTAACAGGGGTGCCGTACGTGGCTCAGCCTCTATTGGAGGGGCTAAGTCTGTAGTGACAGAGGGGGCCGTGCCGCCTACTGGTGCGCCCTCCGCGCGTTGTGGACGTGGCCCGTGCACAACGAGCCGCTTGATTCGCTTGGAGAATTCGACCGCTGTCTCCGGACGACCAGTCTCAGCCGGAGCTGCCAACCGAGCGCTACGACGGCGGGGGGCAGTTGCCTGGGAGGCACGCCCCTCTGGACCCACAAGCACAGGGACGGTAATCGCGAACGACGCCAATCGCAAGGGCAGGTCCTCATCATCGTCGAACACGGTGTACTCGGATGCCGCCCGCACCGTCCCAGGCAGGTCGTTGCTGTACAGTCGTGACAGCGCGTCCGGTAGGATGTTATCCATGCCTGGCATATATTCCACGGTAAAATGGAACTCCGAGATTTTCTCGATCCAGCGAGCCTGGCGCGCGGACAGGTTCTTTTGTCTCAACAGGTGCGTCAGGCCTTTGTGGTCCGTGACCCACGTAAAATGACACCCCAGCAGGATGTCTCGATGCCGCCGCATGGATTCGACACCCGCCAGCATTTCTATCTCATGGATGGGGTAATTGGCCTGAGCAGGCGTGAGTTTCGCCGAAAAAAAGGCCGCCACCTTCGCCGTTCGCCGCTCCGGGCCTTGGGATATCACCCCAGCCACCCCACTCACGGATCCGTCCGTGATGAGCCAAATGGGGGGCGCCCCGTCTGAGTAGTCGAGGGGCACCCGATGATGCTCACGGTGTCCATGCACCAGCCGCTTGACCTCGTCAAACGCGCGCTGTTGTGTGTAGTCCCAGTGGAACACCTTGTCCGGCCCCGTGAGCTCGGTCAACGCACCCATCGGTATGCGAACAAGACCTATGTCGTCCGCAAGGTACCCCACGGAGCCCAGGAACGCCTGGAGGAGAGCTTTGGACGTAGGCGGCTTCCAATGAAGCACAGAGTCCACCTTATCGGGGTCCATGCGGATACCGGTATCGTCCACGATACGACCAAGCACCTTCAGCTCAGGGCACAAGAACTTCAGCTTGTCCTTGTTCAGGTAGAGCTGCTCCCGACGCAGAATATCCACTATCGTCTTCACATGCTGAATGTGATCTGGCAGTGAGTCCGAGTAGACCAGAATGTCGTCAAGGTAAACGTCCATGAACACACCGATGTAAGCTCCAAACAGGTGGTTCATCAAGGTCTGGTACGTCGCCACTGCATTGCAGTCACCTTGTTGTAGAACCAGACTCACCATGTTTCCATCAGGGGAAGTCATGGCACTCAACTCAACGTCCTCCGGTTCAATGCGAATGCATTCGTATGCATCCTTACCGTCGAGGGACGAACGGAAGGGTTTCTTAGTGATTCGTCTAAGGATCCCCTCCATGTCGGGCAATGGGGAAGTCACCTTCACGGTGTTCTCATTCCGTTCCCGAAGGTCAAACACTGTCCGCAGCCGGGGAGCGACATCCCTGATTCCTGTCCCAGGTTTGGTGAGTAGCAACATAGGACAAGTATTCCTAGCACTGGACATCTTCCAACGCCCGGACTTCAGGTATGCGTCGCGCTTCTTGGTCCACAGCGGACGTAACGCCTCAGGACATTTCGAGGGACGCCAGTGGTAGACCTTCTGGGGGTCCTTCAGCAGGATTCGATGATTGATCACCCGTAACGGAGGTAAAGGTGTTTCACTAGCGTCATTGCTAGCTATTGGCTGAGCGTAGTCCCGCAGTACCTCCCGTACCCGCTCCATCTCGTCTTGGAGCAAATCCGCAGCCCGTGATTCTAATACACGCACCTGCTTACCCTGCAGTGGAAGGGGAGCCGAAGAACCAACCACCACCGAGATGGGGTTGAAGCCAATGGTCACGCGATGTTGGAACAAAAAGGGCGTGCCTAACACGAGATCATAATTGAGCAGGTTGGCTACATCAAAATATCGTATGCCTTTAATTGTCTGGTACGCCAGGTCTGCTTTGCAGCCGCTACTAATCTTAGCTCGAGATCCCTGAACAGCCAGATGCACGGGCAGCTGTTTCTCGAGCTCGAAAGCCTGAATATTTAGCTGGTGTACCAGCTTAGTTGACACAAAGTCAGCCATGGACCCGGAATCCAATAGAGCGCGGGCAGGCTGACCGTTGATTTGTACCACCACTATAACGGACTCGGGAATCAAACGCTTGAAGTCTCGGACGACGGACGCGTTGCGCTGTACAGCAAGCAAAGGTGTGTCGTTAGCTTTGACTTGTACTCCAAACAGTTCTAATTCCTCACTGTTAGCTCTAGGACACTGCACCTCCCACACTCCAAAAAGTAGGGACAGGTCATTATCCAGGTCGTCCAAGGTGAACAGAGGTTCAGCAAAAACTCTACGCATCCGTGTCGCGTAGGCGTTTGGCAGGTCAAACGATGCGATGTTCAGGGCGGAGAACTCTATTTCCGCGATAGTGAAGAGGTAAGAATCATGAACCACCACGATCGGTCTGTCATCGTGGGATAGGTGGCACTCGAATCTAGGCACCAGCTCTTCCCCCTGGCGGTACCGCACCCAGGCAGCGGGGTAAGGTATGTGCTCCAACAGCTGGGCTTCCACAGAGAGCGCTAACGCGTCTCCCAGGGGCTCACCAGAGACGCCATAGCGGAGGCAGAGGCTGTGTCCGAGCAGCTCAGCCACTCGACGATGGTACCACCGGGGTAGGTTGAAGTCCGGATTCTCTAGGTAGAACCGGGGGATCTCAAGGTCAGGAACTATTCCTCTGCCCATAACCACATGGTGGGTGTCGCTAATGCGGTACACCACTAGAGGATCCGTGTCGTCGATGTCGTCCCCGGCAGCCACGCGACAACAATAGGGAGCATACGGGGATAGGATGCGTGATGCGTGGTCCGAATAGGGGTCACCAAAGCGAACACGAGCTCTTCCTTCGCGCCGGGTGATGGGGAGCTGGACCGCGGGTGCCTCCCGAGCTCGTACCCAGTCGAATTGGAAGGCAGGGCCTCCCCATTCTTCGGCCCCATTATCGTCGCCGACATCCATCAAGTTGCATAGGATGCTCTCCAGCGAAGCCAGGTCCGATCGACCCTGTAACTCCTCAATGTGCCCGAAGTCTATGGCCACTCCGAAGCTAGACATCCCTGGGGGCTGCCCCGGTTGATTGGAACGGGCGTTGTTCACCTGCGGACAGTTGCGAGCCAGGTGTCCGGTGTCTCTACAATGGAAACACTTCCCTGCCGCTCGCAGGTCAGCCTTCTCCTTATCCGATAGTGCGGGCCGAGGAGGTCGCGCGTTTCCATCGGGCTTGCGCCCTCCAGAGTACATGGCACCTCCTGCCTTGGGTCGTGTCGAAGACTGATGAAGGTTCCCGGAACCCAGAGGATGACCGCGGGTTGCGCCAGAAGCGGGCGGTCGACGAGGTTGAGAGCGCAACCCGCCACCTCCTGGTGGTCCTTGAGAACCAGGGGTAGGACGGCCGCCGCCGCCTCCACCCCCTCCACTGCCATCGTTCCCCCCAGAGTGGGAGTACCCAGTGGGCCCTCGTCTGCGACGAGAGGCATCGGCGAGCTCGAAACGGGTAGCAGCCGCAACTACTTCGTCCCAGGACGACACCTCAGGGGATAGGCCAAACCGGTACATCTCGTCGCGGATGCTACCCAGCATGCCGTTCCACAGGCGCAACACTCTGTCTCGAGGCGAAACAAACCCGACCATCATGAAGAGTTCCTCCAGGCCGCAGACATACTCCTGCACACTCTGACGCCCCTGGTAGTACGTCTGTAATTTCTCGCGCATGCTAGTGCGGAAGTCGGGTGGGAAGCAGAAGTCAAACAGCCCCTTGAAGAAGCGCTCCAGGTCCCAGCTTTGCGCATCCTTGGAGACCATCATAGTGTAATACTTATACGCCTTCCCGCGTAGGAAGGAGGCCAAGGTCGGCACGTAGCGTTCTTCTGCTAACGCGTATCCTTGCACATAGTTGGAACATTCATCCATGAATTTGTGAAACTCATGGACATCAGGTCTCCCATAGTAAGCCTCGGGCTCCCGGGGCTTCAAGGTAGGGAGTCGCCCAGCCTGCGGTACCTTCTTGGAGCGAGACTTGCTGCGGTGCCCACCCGAGGGACCTGTCGTCCCGTCATCCGATGACGAATCCGACTCTGGGTCACTGGGGTCAAGGGCAGCCACGGCTGCCGCCATGGACCCCTTTGTGGAGAGGCCGGCTACACGGTTGAACACCCTACCCAGACAGCTGGTTGGCTCAACCTGATTTACAGGCCTCAGGCTTTCGCCGTTAAGGGCAGGCAAGATGGCACGCATCTGTTCTAAGGTGGCCGGGGGCGCTTTGTCCTCGTTTGGGTGCAGATTGACTCTAGTAGGCATGGGGCCCAGCTTACTCGCCTTTGGAGCCTTGGCCTGAGCTGCGCTGGCGCTATTCAGTCGTGCAGGACTGGTGATAGCCAGGAGCTGATCCTCTTTGAGGTGAGCCATGCGTAGCTCTTCGCGCAGGTCATTTATCTCCTTCAATAGCAACGCTTCCCGGCTAACCAGGCTATCCCCGGTAGGCAGGCTAATGGCCATAGGGGGCGTGTCATCCCATCGGACTATATTAGCACGAGACAAGTCGCCAGGGTCCTTTAAGATACTAAGCTCTTCATTGTTGGACAAGCCCGAACTCAGTTGTTTGGAATAGAATTCGATTGCGCGTCGTTGGAACTCAGGGTCTAGTTCTGAATCAGGGATGTTCGCAGCCCCCCAATTACGAGGGTCTACACCCTTTCCTTTGTTCTGTGACGGGCCCTCGTCGCGATCGAGGTAGACCTCCGTCGTCTTGTTCCCGGCGATACTGTGAGCGAGTTCGTCCAGTTGCTCGCCGGTACATTCTATAGCCTTCCGCTTAGCTAAAGCGATAGTGGCTTCGAGGGACATGGGGGAGTTCATTCTATCCCCATACCCGTTTCTAGCCCACAGGCTCTGATCATTTAGGTTTATCATGCGAGGGGGTTCCCCCTCGTCCTCAACGTCCTCAACGCTGGCGTGTTGCTCATTTCCTCCGTGCCGTTCACGCAGAGAGAGAGTAGACAAGATATAAGATATCCCATTGGAACTACCAGACATATGCTCATCAGGGGCCAAGGGCTCCACTGACGGATTACTCGAGACTTCCCGACCCAGAGGGTCGGGCGAAGTATGCTCGGACCCAGTCTGAGTAAGACTAGTAAGAGGTGAGGGGGTTTGCCCTACTTCTGAACGGGGGGTCATCGAGGTAACAAACGAGGGTGTTACGAACGCACCGGGTATAGAACTCATTTGAGCCGGTGTGGAGTTCGCACGGTTCCTCAACGGGTAACGCGTCGGGGGCCGAAAGGCTGCAGAGGTGGGAGGCATATTAGTCGTCCGGTTCCCTTAGGGAGGGTGTAGCAGAAATGGGTATTGGACTGGTGACGGAAATCGGCGTTGATCAGACGACGATGGATCCAGACGTTCCAGTCGGTGTTTTTTTGTAGATTTTTTTTTTAGTGTTTGTGTAGTTGTTAAAGCGAGGTAGAGTGTTTAGAGTTAAGCAAAAGTGCGAAGATGTCAAAATATGTGACGCCCACGAAGACGGTCGTTGGCGCACACGGGAAGCACACGAAATCAGACAGGAAACTGCACTGATATTGCTCGTAGAATGCTGACCCTACAACGCAGACTACATGGGGGTATTTATACGTCGAGGTCTCGGAGTCTAGAGGCCGACGGCGTAAGGCACAATGTGCGAAGAAAGGAAATTCGTAAGGTAAAAGGGAAGAAGAGAAAAGAGAGGGTTTTAGCGAGTCAGCCAGGAAAGGATACAGTAAGGGGTATCGGTCGCGATAAGTCCGAGCGGGCCGCTACAGGTGCGCATGGCCACGTACGACAGAAAGTCAAAGAAAGGGAAAGGAAGCTCTAATTTAGACGCTCTTGCGGCATGTGCTGCGAAGCTGTTCCATGTGTGTGGCCTTTTGGCCAGAGTAGCGGACGCTCAAACTGGCTGTGCACATGCGAACCATCTCTCACACCATTCTCTTTTCTTTCTCCACCCTCTCTCCCCAACGTCCTCGTCGTCGAACGCAGAGACCACGTTCTTCTCCTTCTCCTGCTCCGTGTGATTAAAAGGTTAGTACGATCATATCCGGTCGGCCATATGGAACCTGTCGCTGATGATTTGACTCCATCCGTTTGCGTGCTTATCCTTACCGCTCGTAATTTCAACCTCCGCTCCCCTTCACCAGCTTTGTCTCTCCCCGCCAACTGCCTGCAAGACCTGCTCATCGTCTTCCTTCAGCAACGAGTACACCTACTCGTCGGGCCACAGCCCGTGCCCAGCTGTGTTCAAAGCCCGAGCTGTACCCTAAGCAAACAACAGGCATTTGCTATACAAGGCTCGTCGACGACGGAGCGTCGACCGAGGTCACTCTCCCCCCATCCTACTGCTTCTCGCAAACGAACATCCTCTCTTAGCCTATAGGTCTTAGTACATCGTCCAGCTGTATGCATATCAACCCTAGCAACTCTCTGTAATCTTTCACAGGTCGACTTTTGTCCGACATACGACTCTCGCATCCAGGAGATCAGAGCGCCAGCCCTCGACGTACCCTTCGTCCACCTATCTTACCAGGCTACTATTTGTGTCCATCCGTTCAGCAGCCATGTTGCAGTACTCCGTACAACTCCCTCCTCTCTCCCTATCTTCCAAGCCCAAGAACCGCAGCACAGTCGTCACCAGAGAGGTTCGTCCCGGTGATCAAGCTGACAGTGATCCTGCCTCTTATCGCTCGTCTCCTGCGCACGCTTCTTCGACTTTCCCTTCCCCATCCTCCTCTCTAACGAACAAGCGTATTGACAAGCGTTCCGCCTACGCACACTCCATTCCCCTCGCCATATCTACCGCTTTCCCCCCTCCTTCTCCATCACTCCTCTCATCTTCGCTTTCCTCGCCGTCTCCTTCTCTTCCTCCCACACCCTCCCTGCCATCTGCCTCCCCTGCTCTCCATTCTCCTTTGCATTCAGCCTCTCCGTTGGGCACTCCTTCGCTGCAATCAAAGCCCATCCCTCGTTCACCTTTCGTCCCTTCAGCTTTGCCACTTCCCGTCCCTGGATCGCATACACGCTCCCCTCGTCCGTCCAAATCCATTCCTTTGCCCTCTCCCCACCTCAGTAATCCGCCGGTTTCTGCATCGGGTGCATTCAGCTCGATCGGCTCCTTCCCTCAGTCCGCCTCCAGCACGCACTCGTCGTTTTCTTCCTCTCATGCTAACGTTCTCTCTCCTGGTGATACGGTCGGCGAGGGATTGCTTCTCCAAGGCGAGGTGGTCCGCAAGGTACCGATCTTACCCTCCACTCCCGGACAGGAGCGCGAGCCGGCACAGACATTTGAAGTTGTCCGACTTCTCGGTACTGGCAGTTACGCCGTCGTGTACTTGGTGCGGGAGGTATTGCATCGTGCATCGTTCTCAGGATCAGATGATTATGGTTCGGACCTGGATATGAGCGCGGATGGCCATAGTGACGAGGAGGACAATGGCAGGGTTGTAAGAAGGGGGAACGAGTATGGCAGAGAATATGCTATCAAGTTATTGAGTAAGGCGAATCTGGATGAGGACGCCCTGAGTGCACAGATGTTCGAGGTAGGTTTTTGTTTTTTCATGGTCAACGGTGCGCACTCTGACCGTCTGCGATCACTCCGACGTGTATAAATCCAGGCAACGATTCATCAATCGCTTCCTGCACACCCGAACATCGTCACACTCCACCGTACGCTCGAGTCGCCATCTTTCCTTCTCCTGCTACTTGAATTTGTCCCCGGCGAAGACTTATTCTACTTCCTTGAGCAGGCTCGCGATCATCTTGAGCCCTCGCCTGCGCCAACATCGTCGTCTCCTACTTCTGACGGCGGTTGCTCTGCATCCTCTTCCGTCTCGGAGGGCACCGCTCGCACACCACCGACGCCTTCTCTCCTCAGTAACCTCAGCCCCAGTAAGCTCCTGAGTCGGACCCGCCTGAGGCTCATCGCAAGTATGTTTGGGCAGATGTGCGACGCTGTTGCAGTCTGTCATGAGAGGGGTGTGTTCCATCGGGATATCAAGCCGGAGAACTTCATTGTGACGGATGGATGGTCTGAGGTGGTTGGCGAGAATGGCGAGATCAGGAAGGAGAGACGCGTAGTTGTGAAGCTTACGGATTTTGGATTGAGTACGACTGATATGCATTCTGCGGATATGGATTGTGGAAGCGCGCCTTATATGAGCTACGGTACGTCCATATCTAACTCCGTCTCTTCCATTCTCTGCACTTGCCTCCGCCATGTGCTTACAATATCTTCATGCATACTGATCATGGTACAGAATGTCGCAATAACTTACACCCTACTTATATGCCCCGTGCGGCCGACGTCTGGTCTCTCGGTATAGTTCTGATCAACATGTAAGTCTATGATAACTGCTTCATATCGCCCATTTACTCATCTAATCTTGCAGGTTGTACCACTATAACCCCTGGACAGACACCACGGAAGGCGTCTGCCCTTCATTTTCCCTCTTCCGGCAAAACCCCACTCACTTCTTCCTCACCCGTTTCTCGGGTATGACGCCCGCTGTGGCCGACTTCCTTGCCAATCAGGTATTCTGCATACTACCAAATCCAGATGACGACTCGCCTCGTGTCAGTGCGCGCACCTTTGGTACATGGATCCGCGAGCTTCCTGCTCTTCTCTCGCCGCCAGCACCCACTCGTCCTCAGTCTAGCTCAGGCCATGTCCGCTCTGCAAGCTTCAGTGTTAGTCTTGCGGATGTGCATGGTCACCGCCTCTCTTCCATTCCACATTCGCGGAGGCCAAGTCTTCGCTCAGCCGCCGGCTCGAGGAATCCGAGCCAGAGAGCCAGCTGGGCACTATCGAGGGCACCGTCACTCGGTCCTGCGTTCGAGGAGCAGGAGAACGTTCATCCAAATGCGCATACATCCGTCGGTGTTGGCCTTGGCATCCTCTCTCCTGTGCCTGATCAGGTAATCGAGGAGGAACATATTGAACTTGACCAGGAGCAGGACGCAGATCAGGAAGGCGACTCTCGCAGCGCCTCGACACAGAAGAGGCGCAAGCGTGGTGCTCGCAAGGGTAAGGGCGTTGCAGGGGTCTCTGCTACAACACCAGACGATACTCTCGAGACACTTGCTAGTGCTTCGCAAGCACTTGCTCGGGAGATCAGCCGGAAATCGCGGTCCTCAAGCATCGTCGGTTCCGCTGTGGGTGTGCCTTCACCGCTCTCTGCTACTACCAACGTCTACAATGCGACCAACGGGGATGCGCCTCTACCAGCCTCGGAGAAGGTAGCCCCTGTGCCTGCTCCTGTACCGACCATCACGAAGAAACCATCGAAATGGAGGTTGGGCTTCGGCAAGGGTAGCAATAACAACAGTGTCGCACCAGCGGTACCGAGCGTCAAGGAGGATGCGGACATCAAGCAGAAGTCCTCGACGGCGAACAATGTTGCGAGCATACTGAATAGCCTCAATGCTAGTGGGCTAGAGCCATCTGAGTCTGTGTCGTCTTCAGCTACGGCAAAGTCTATTCCTTCAAAGTCTCCATATCGACATGCACCTGCGGCTGCTTCCAACACTTCTTTCGCTTCTCATGCGCCTTCCCGCTATGCACAGTCACAGGCACCGACGAGCGCGACTTCAAGTATGTTATCACTCGATGACCCAACATATAATGGTCGGGGACGACGGTACCGCAACGCGGCAAACCTTGGCGAGGGAGGGATGTGGGGAGCGTCGACTGTGAGTGCCTTCGCCAATAGTGGACACGGACAATCCAGTAACGGGCAGCATCATCACCCTTCTCTTGCACCTTCTCCTTTATCTCGCCAGCGCGGAGTATCTCCTTCTTCTACCAGCGCAGCCTCGGCGTCGAATGCTTCGAGCAATTGGCGCAGCTCCATGGCGAGCAGCGCTGCTACGAGCACGTCGGCGTTCACGAGGTATAGCAATGGAAGCGTACGGAGCGTCTCGACTGCAGCTACCAGCGTGTCCAGCAACAGCTGGCGCAGCGGTGCGAGCGGGAAGTCTGCGGCGAGCGGAGCACCTGTGCGCGATGCCAGGTTGCCTCCTAACGTCAAGAGTGAGTCGCCCAACCTTTTCCGTCGCGGCGTGGATAAGCTGATGGGTTCCACAGTGGTCTTTGGCGAACCATGGGAATTGTCCGAGTTGCCTCGCCAGATGTATCCTGATCCCGAAAACGTCAAATTCAGCGCACCCCCGGCACGCAAGCGGGCGAAGCCGAAGAACTCGAACTTGGATACCATTTCTGAGCGTCCTCAGCCAGTCTCTTCTCGCATCGACGCATCTACCAGTACGACCGAGCTCGACGGTGGCAGTGCTGAGAATGAGGATGGCACTCCTGGGTCTCCTAGGAAGGTGCAGAAGAGCCAGATCAACGCCCTTGCGAAGATGCTTTCTGCTCTAAGACGGTAGAGGTGGTCGTTCGCTCGTACTTCGGCGTGCAGTTCGTTGTTGCTGTCTTCCGGTGTGGCTTTTCCAGTCTGGAACTATTTGCGTGCGATTTTCTACCCCCTTCCCATGAAAGTAGTAAGTAGTAGTATGCAGTGTTTGTTCTTGCCTGCTTAGTGCTCAGTCCCATCCCAACCTTCCCAACCTCCCTTCGATCCGTGAACCCCCTCCCCCCAAATATGGCGTGTCCGTTCAACACCATCCCCAAACAACTTCCCCGCTTCTTCGCGCTCATAACCCGTGTAGCCTCGCAGTTTTGGCGGTTGTGTAGCATGCTAGGCCAACCGTTTGTCATACACTCTTCATAACTTACTTGCTTTCTGCTCAGTGGACGTTTTCCTTACAATCTTCAACTTCATCGCAATTACAAGCTTCACACTGGTACTGGTACTGATGCAATCCGGCCCCGCGTACGTAGACGGCCTGCCCTCCAATCCTTATTTGCCCAAGTAGTTTCTTTTCTTCTACACACTGTATCATGGATCCCATACGACGAATCAACATCAACTGCTCACGTATATTATTAGCTAAAGCGTCTCATCTCCTTGCGTCAGAATCACACAAGTTCTGAATGGACAACTTTTAATTACTAACTTGAAATACATTGACTCGAGCGCAAAAGGTATAAATACTTGCTATTATGTCCTAAGACAAATGACAACAAACTGAACTTTGGATGAAGGAGAAGCTACCCATGCTGCTGTATGTGTGGGACACGTACCCCACAAAGTGCGGAGATCGAGGCACTAAAACGGAATGGCAGAACATGAGGACCCATTGTCTCGGCTATGGTGCTCTATCTCGCAGAAAACGACCACATCGCTCACACCCACTTTCCTCCGTTCCCTATGCGACTCATCCATACCTTCCCTCGGCTCCTACGTCTGACTGCCGGCGAAACGCCTCATACGCCATGTTCTGCTCCACCGTTGGTGGACGTGAGGGTTCCGGCTCGACTGTAGCCGTATCGATTAGAATGGTAGAAGCTTGAGGGTGCAGATTAGAAGATGATGAAGGGGATACAGGACGTGAGGATGGGTCCTCGTAGTCCATTTCGCTGTCGGATGATATGGTACTGCTGGATTGTGTACCAGTGAGTATGTATACGCCTTTGCTGTGCGTGCGCACTAAGCTCGCGTAATATTCTTGTAGAACTTCGCGTGTGCACTGATAGACACTTGTTAGAAGGATGACGCGTTAGAGCAATGATGAAACTTACCGTGAGCCTCCAGTCTATCATGCGGAGAAACTCTCTCTCAAGCATATTTAATTCGCCAACGGGGATGCCGCCCACTTTGGCGTAGAGATTGTTTGTGCAGAAGGCATCGCAAAGGGCCTTGCTTGACACGGCGATGGAAGTGATAAGGAATCGATGGCACGTAAGGGATGAAAGTGTAAAGCTAGGAAGACGTGCACAGATTTGGTCGATGTAATGGAGCGTTATTAACAGGCATGATCTCTGGTTCACCGATGGGATTTACAAGGGAACCAACGGCACGATCAGCCCGAAGGTACAAAAGATGAAGCGAACAGGAGACTGCTTACTTCCACTTTCGTAAATTTGACTATGCGACGGAGATAGTCCAGGATGGAAATGCCTGGAGCAGAGCGTGAGTGGAAGCGGGTGAGGCCTTCGCTGGAGATTGGAATGCGATTCAGCGCGTAAGCGAATGTAATATTTCGCTACCTGGAAGACAGGGTTCGTGCGCACGGAGATAGAGGTATTCTGTCATTATGAGCCATGAGACGTTCCATCATGTCGGCTTTTTATTGTGAATATTTGACGTCAGTAAACGGGGGGATTATTGAACGAGTTGAAGGCAAATACATACCAATGAGTTGTGCGAGGTCATCTAAGTCGACGTTCTCAAAGTCCGCCGGCAAACTGACCCTCTCTGGAGGTTCCATCCACCCATCGCAGTCGACGGTGTACTCGAGACCAAAGATGATAGTGGCGCACACACCAAAGGCACTCAACCCAAAACTGGCCTTGCCCGCGTCTGCCGCTTTGAGCGTCACAAATCGGGAAAAGCTTGCCACGTGGCAAAGCCGTTCCTGACACAGACGCCGGTGTCAGCCACCGCTGTACAGTTCATCGAGCGCAGCTTGAACCTTACCTGGAGACACGCCACGAGGAGTCGCTGACATAATCAAGGTCGAATTCCGCAAGCGTTAGTGCCCAGTCCGCCCTCATCGTCGACCACCCTCCCTAACATCCGACATGGCCCCCAAAATCGTGAATACAACTCTTGTCTATTTCGCTATTTTTCTGGCTGATTAAATCTCGTGCTTGCTAGGACCCCAACGAAATCAAGATCATCTACCTGCGGGCAACGGGAGGTGAAGTCGGTGCCTCTTCCGCACTTGCGCCCAAAATTGGTCCATTGGGTCTGGTGTGTCTTAACGTTTCGGTCTCTGGAGGGACTGCTTATGCTGGTTCGTGCTGGTAGTCACCCAAGAAGGTCGGTGAAGATATTGCGAAGGCTACTGGTGCATGGAAGGGTCTCCGTGTGACCGTCCAGCTCACTATCCAAAACCGTCAAGCAAAGGTTGACGTCGTTCCCTCTGCTTCTTCCCTTGTCATCAAGGCTCTGAAGGGTACGTTCACGCCACTATAATACCTTGTGATTTTGATCAATCAACAACCGTACAGAGCCCCCACGCGACCGCAAGAAGGAGAAGAACATCAAGCACACCGGCAACATCACCCTTGACGAGATCTTCGACATTGCCCGTACGATGCGGTCAAAATCCCTCGCCAAGACCCTCGCCAACGGAGCTAAGGAGATTCTCGGCACAGCGCAGAGTGTCGGCTGCACCGTTGACGGGCAACCTCCTCACGACATCATCGACGCCATCTCCGCGGGCGAGATTGAGGTGCCAGAAGAGTAAACGGACGACTGCGATGGGCTGGGTTGCTTTCGTTTGTTGTATTCCATCTTCACATATACTTTGTCGGCATCATGATCGCATTCGGACTGTAAGATTAGGATGACTCTGGGTCGAGCACCCAGTATCGCGTACATGCTCAAAGCAGCTTGGATCATGCGTGCCACATTCGCAGAGTATGCCGGAAATTGAAGAGGGAACGAAGGCTCGCTCAATTGCTCTCGTCCACAAATTCGTCTCTGAGCATGAAGGATATTGTCGGTAGTAGGCTGGTTTACTTCATCTCGTTCTTAACGATCTGAAGGGAAGCATAAAATCACAATATTTTGGTCCTATGTAACATATCAAACTACAGACGTACGTGAACCCACTATTCGGTCTGCAACCTATCTCACAGCCTATCAAATCCCTTGTGTCACGCCAGTCAAATCAAATTACTCACGTCTCGAATGTACGGCAGTTGCAGTAGATTGCCAATGAATGGGAGCTGACGTAAGAACGTCAAGATTACTGGGAAGAAGTCCCTGCATTGTCCCATTTTCAGTGATGTAGTCGTCATACGGGCATGGTAAACACTCACCCAAAGAGGTTCAGGAATCCGAACGTCTCCACGATAACACCCACGAATGGCCACTTCAGGAACACGAGCAAGATACCACCAATGAAACAAACGGTGCCACGGAGTTTTTGCTTACGTGCGAAGAAGTAGAAGGTCTTCTGGGGACCGATGATGAGAGTCAACCCTGAAAGGAATAGTAACTTTCGGTCCAAGATGTGAGTTTCGGATGTGAGACTCGAATTGAAGACACACATTGCCAAGTGCTAGAAGTGCACCGTCAAAGAATAGCATAACTCCTAAGAGCATGAACAGCCCGCCGAACGTCGTAAGGGCGACACCGATCTCTGTAAGCCTAGTCATTCAGTGAAGCACGCCTTAACCTCATGAGGCAACTCACTCTGGGCATCTGAAAGCCACATTGTGGTACTTTTCTTTTTAACACACCGAGCGAGGAGAACAGATTGTGTTGAATGCCGCCAGCAGCCGCAGTACGCTTGAGGAGTAAGGTGTACAGCTGCGCGGTTTGCTCAGGTCGACGTACGTGTCACCGGCGAGGCGCGGAATTAGACGCCCCGGTTTGAACAACTACATTGATGACATCAAAATCATTCTACCACTGGTGCGAACTCTTCAGGTCGGACGACTAACAGCGATGAAACTGGAGAAAATTTATCTGGAATCCACGATCTTTTCCTTTCTAAAGCAAGCTTATGTGGTGGACTCTCCAGCTCTTGAGCTCATAAAAATCGGACCTTGCGGCAGCTTTTTTGGTCACGGTATTGTCGCACAGCCGGAAGTCAAAGTTCTCCAAGTACTGACGCGTCGCAACTTGGTTTAGTATATCCCGAGTGTTGAGGAGCGAGGACGAGCTAACTTGCTTTGATGTATTTGGACCATTAATCAAGCTGTAAGCGTCGCCGCATCCAAAGGCAGTTTTCCAACCGTGGCATCAAGTGACGCAGTTGACCATGTCGACCCGTAAAACTCCCGTAAATCGAGTTCTATCGTTAAATGTGCCTTGAACGTGCGTGCGTAGCTCAAGACATTACACTCACAGCTTGATCGTCAGTGACGACGATCCTCCTAATTGATCTGGCGGTATGATACTATATATGTGACTCGAAAAGAATACACCTGCCTTGAAGATGATTCCGACGGACATCCTATGGATCGCATAGACGCAACTTCCTTACCCGGAGAGAGTGCATTCCCCGGTTCATTGCCGATTGCCAACCGGGGGTTGTAAAAGTCAGTGAGTCGCGCTATGGTGTGTGTCTTCCTATTCGATTCTAATGCAGCCGTAGATGGTGGCAAACTTCTACCTATCGGTGTGTAAAGCGAAATCAACATCTTGCTGTGCTTTCGTGTCGCACGTTCGTACTTGCTCTACAAGTACTCGCGGTTCTCCAGCAGAGCAGACTTGAAGTTTCGGATTCTGGATTCCGCCTGGCGGGGGGTGATTCAAAATCAGCCGTTGTGTAAGTGTGCATTAAACATAAAATCGCAGAACGTTCGACTCGGATACATGCTTATGTCAGTATCCGGATAGACAGGTATCAGAACTTTGCTCGTTTAGCTTCAGGCTAAATCTGACTAGCTTTTGGGGCTGTTTCAGGAAGCAGAAACTTGAATGCACGAGACTCTAGTCATCAGATCTCAGATTTCAAGACCGTCGACATATCGCATTATGGTGTATATGGTGCTGAAGTGTATAGACGTGGTGGTGCGTTGGGAGGATTATCTGCGGATGTATGAATAAAATGTATCTAATATCCTGCTGGTACAGGTCGACTGAGTTACTTATAGAGTGATAGGATAGCAAGACAGTCAAGTTGACACAAAAACGGGTGTACTCGATAGTATCCGCTAGTGATAGCGCGACAACCAAAAATTGTGCTGGAGCTCTTCGGGACTACATTGTTTGCGCGGATCTACTGCTCGGGTATGAGCCCGATGGTCCACTGATAGCCATTGTTAGACTTGCTTCGGAGTCGCTTGCCCTTGAGGCCTTGTGGTCGTCGAGCTCGGGCTCCGCTTCATGAGTGCGCGTGATCACTTTTCCTTTGCGCGCAGAGCTAAGCAGCATCGATGGCGAAGCACATACTAAGCAAGCGGGAGCGGTGTTAAGAGCGGTTGCCAAGGGTATAACTACGATAAGTAAGTACTATGGCTTAGGCGTGACATCGTTGGTATGTCATTTTAACACTGGAAGCGAGGATGCCTTCGGCGTCGTTTTTTTTTGTCTATGAACGTGTTGCTCGCTGCGCAGCCATGCCGCTGCCATGGCGGCGACCAACGGCTTCAATGCGGCCCTGCGGCGTCGGCTGACAGATGGACTTCTCCATACATGGCAAGGAGTACTTCCAGCGTGTTGCTCAGTTGTTTCGTAGGACCGAAAGGCGACAAAGTGCAGCATAAGTTTCGTCGTATGTACAATTTCGCTGTGTACACGTTGCGGAGGAGTGCGGAGGCAGAGATGGCATCGATAAGGTTGTCCGGGATCTTCGGGAGAAGCATCGAGCACCGACGAATTTCCTTTTAAGGGAGTATGAGAAACGTCGTGTGATCGATCTTGATTCTTGTTGCGCTACCCGAAGGTCCCTTACGTACTAACCCGTCGGAATAAATGTCCCATTTTCACTAGAATTTTCAAGTTAAATTATGGTCCCCGACAGATTACCGGTTCACTTCCTCACCCACTCCTCTTCTCGCATCTCTTCACCGTTTGTTTCATGCCCGAGACAGGAGTCAACCAGTGGCCGCCCCCGAGCCCGATACTTGCGGAGGGAGAACTTCAGTCTGCGTTACGGACACAAGAGGAAAAGGAGGCCAAGAGGATAAAGTATGTTGTAGTGCATGATAACTTCCCTTCCCAGCTGACCCGATCCTTAGTGACGAGATTGACCGCCAGATTGAGCTGGAGAGGCAGGAGCTAAAAAAGCGGAAACCACAAGCCAAGATTCTGCTTCTGGGTAAATTACCATGTTCACGCATCTTTCTATACGTGGTAACAATCTGCCCCTTAGGACAATCTGAGGCGGGAAAGTCGACCCTCCTCAAGAACTTCCAACTTCATTTCGCCCCAAAAGCGTTCGAGGCTGATGGCGAAGCCTGGCGCGCAGTCATCCACCTCAACCTCGTACGAGCCGTCAACTTCATCCTCGAGGCCCTTGCGACATCACCGCCTCCGCCACCCCCCTCCGTTGCGGTAAGCTCAAACAGGAGCGTATCAAGTCTATCAAATTACGCACGACCGAATTCGGGTAATCCGTTTCGTCACTTGAGAATGCGACTCTCCCCTTTGCGACAAGTAGAATTGATTCTGACAAGACGTCTCTGTCCTGAATCTCTTCCCGATCAATTTCCTGGCGATGGAGAGACGTCGACCGCGTCTAAGAAAACCATCCAAACTGGGGATGTTACCGTCAGGGCGAGGTCCGGATGGAAGAGCTTGAATAGGATGCAACGTCCGACTTCTACAACTCACGACGAGCTCTATGATGCACGACAGATTATCGAGGCGTGCTGTGAAGATATCGTCGCCCTTTGGGCTGATGACAACGTGCAAGCAGGCTTGCTTGAACGCGATGTTTCTCTGGAGGACAATTCCGCCTAGTAGGTCTATCATTTTCTCTCCACGCAGTGACGTGTCTGATGTATAATAGCTTCCTGGAATGTGCTTCTCGGATAGCCTCAAGTAAATACTTACCAGAACCAAACGATATTTTACGAGCCCGCTTGCAAACGATAGGGGTTGAAGAACATCGGCTGACGATGGAGACAGGTACATGTGCTTAAATATTCTTAGCTTCTTGGTTCATCTCACACCTTGTAGTAGATCCAGGTCAGGAGTGGACATTTTACGATGTAGAAGGTTGTCGTGGTCAGCGGGGTAAGTTGCTAATGCATACCCCTTAGACCGAATCTGATGGTGTTTCAGCTGCCTGGGCACCTTACTTCGATGATGGTGCGCACGTTGCCAGTTTATTTCTCTTGTCGATGCTTACATCCCCCGAAAGTCAATGCTATGATATTCCTATGCCCCATGGCAAACTTCGACCGGGTTCTGGCCGAAGACCCTACTGTGAACAGTCTGGTATGCGCTCGTCGTCTTGCGGCAAGTATCCATTATGATGACACTTGACGTACAGCTGGATTCGTTCCAAATATGGAAAACGATCTGCGAAAGCAAGCTACTTGCGGACGCGACCTTCATCTTATTCCTCAACAAAATGGACTTGCTCAAAGTCAAGTTGAATGCGGGTGCGTGGGACAGGTAGATATCTCGGGCAACGCGTTGCTTAACAATGATTCCAGGTATCGTATTCTCTGAATACGTAAGTCTGTACAAAGACCAGCCTAACGATGCAGATTATATCGCGCAGTGTAACTAGAGTTCTCTTTTTCATACTTGGATGCACCTTTGCTAAAGATTTTCCATCCCTAGACTTTAAGCGGAAATTCTCTGCTGTGCATAAGCACTCCTCTCCCAAAGCTCGGGCACTTCACATCCACACTAGTTGCGCGATTGTGTGTTCTTCCTTTTCTTGTATGAACGACATGAATTAATGACTGTCTGCAGGATACCGCCACAATGTCAACCATCTTGACGCGAGGTAAGCACGAGCATTTTTAGTATGTTTCCGATGACAGCCTAACGCAATTTTGATCACAGTCAAGGACGTCATACTCTGGAGTATATTGAAGGACATGACAATGGTTTAGATACAAGCCGGTGATTTCCTCAGAGACATCTTTATTTATATATTATTTGCTGTATTTCGTTGCACCTCTGTAGCGCACGGGGGCGACTACTAATGGCTATGAAGGATATTGCTATGACATGAGAATATTTAACACTAGTGTTAAGTTGAGTACTGATACCAGCATCCGAGCATATCGGCTCCTCTGATGTCTTACGCAGGACTCTTTTGACTATGGCCGCCGTGACGCTCATGTTAGATCTTCCAGCCCGCCGGGTCTTTCGTCAAAGCTGCTGACGAGTCCACAACCTAACATCGCCACCCCAATTCAAACATACTGTGCATCCGTTTGCAGCGGATTCTCAGTGTGGAAGTCACTGGATTGGCAGTTTCCCAACCATAACAGTGTCCGGGTTAAGAGAATCCGCCCCCGCTGACTCGTCATACATCATGATTGACGGCTTAAGCTTCATGCTTCATATAAAGCTGGGTCTACTGACAAGATCTACTAACTTTTTAGTCAACCATTCTTCATACACCGTGCACATTGCAGTCAACTTCAATGTCTTCCACTAAAGTCATCGTGGCCGGTGCAGGCATCGCCGGTCCTGTGCTGTCCATCTTTCTCAAGCGGAATGGGTATGATCCCATTCTATGCGAGCGGACTGAAGGCGTTTCAGACGCAGGGCTGAGCCTTTGGTAGGAGTCTACTACGCTATCGCATCGTCCAATTCGCAACTTACGCGAATATATGTTTCTAGCTTACAGCCGAATGGTCTATCGGTGCTTGCCAAGATACCTGGCCTTGTAGAGTCTTTGGTTGGAGGCTCAATCGAGAAGAGGGTCTTCTACTCCGTCCTCCCTGAGGATAAAGGCATCCTTGGCGAAAGCGATATCGCAAAGCAACTCCAGGAAGAACATGGCGTTGGCATAGTTTTAGGTGTTCGCAGGACCGTATTCCACCAGGCCCTTGTCGAAGCAGCACAAAAGGCAGGCGTACAGATAAAATGGGGCCATAAATTGGTCTCTCTGGATCAACATGACGAGTCTGTGACAGTGAAATTCGAAAATGGGGTAGAGGAAACAGCTAGTTTCGTCATAGGGTGTGACGGCTTGCACAGCAACACTCGTATTTGTCTCTTTGGTGATGAGAAGGCAGATTTCACTGGCTTAGTTCAGGTCCATTTGCATCACCCTTCCGTTTTGTAAGGTCTGATGACTGCTTCGTAACAGACTGGAGGGATCTACGCTATACCACAGTCGAAGAACGCCCCAAATTCACGTATGATTGATATCTTTGGTAACGGCACCCACATGATCTCTTATCCTATCAACGATAAGCAATGCGTTTGGGTGTAAGTCTTCCCATAAAATCTCCTGAATATCATTCACAGTCTTCTTGTACTAGAGCAACACGCCGTGAGCCGGAAGCCAAGGAAACTTGGCGTGCAATGGGTATAGACAATGCGGAAGAATTCAAAAAGAGCAGCCTGTATGTCGAATGGGACTACGGCGGAGGCGAGATGGTGAAGTCAACAGACGCTAGCGTCATCATCAAAGTAAAGTACATATTATTTGTTGAAGTTGATCTTTGGGCTCATCTCTCGTGCAGTATGGTCTATACGATCGTCCTGAGTTGAAGAGATGGCACAAGCAGAGGGTTTGCCTTCTGGGTGACGCCGCACATCCAACCAGTCCGGTATGTCGCAGTACAAATCTGCATTTTATTCAAGACCTTCTGACCTTTCCCACGGCAGCATCTTGGGCAAGGGGCCAATCAGGCTTTCGAAGACATTGACATCTTAATCAGCCTACTCGCCAAATATAATCCTATCCCTCACTCGCCCCCTACGCAGGTCCTAGAAAATATCTTCAGCGAGCTAGAGAAAGCACGTATTCCCCGTTCGTCCGACTTGGTAAAGAAAGCACGCTTGCAAGGAGAAAGCCGCGTTACGGAAGGAGTAGAGGCATGCATTAAGCGTAACAATACCTATCGTGACATATGCAAGGACCAAGAGTCTGTCGGTAGGTTTAATGTGGGTCAACGGCAGTAGTGATATGATATTGTATAAGTACCCGTGAAGAGTGAACCATGGAAAATGAGACGGAGGCGAGATAAATAGAAAGGAACTGATATATTGGGAATTTGAAGGCTGAAAGTGCTTGTACAGACCTACCATCAGATTTAAAAACCAGCTTCATTGTTGAAGCCTTCGAGCGACGGACTCTGTCAGAATCTTTGAACGACTCGGAGCCAAGCGGAGTATTATTTTTTAAATTTTCACTGGGGCTAACCCACAGGAAACGTTTCACATTGACACAGAGAACTGCAAAACATCTCGTCATGGTAAGGATCAGGTATCGTTTCAATATGATATGCAACTCCTACGAAATCCCCGATAAATTTGATTCTGTGGTCACCTCAAAGGTCTCGATCACCCCAGAGGGTACTCCGCCGCTAGTGGTTTCTGCTGTTTGCTTCTGGAACCGGATATTTGACACGGTGGATGGAAAGGAGGCGTCTGTAGCTATGTCGCTCGAAATGTCCCTTTTGGCGGCACCTCGAAGATTGATGATTACGCGACAGCATAAAATGCTATGCATAGACCGAGTAAATCTAGAAGGTATGAATAAGTTAGTTAATAGGACACGTAGCAGGCGATGGGTAACTTCACGTGTTCAGTGTGTTCAGAAATTGTACCTGGGCATCAATGCTGATCAGTAGGTAGAGCTTGGTAGCATAGTAAGTCACTTGTGACTCACCGGGGCTGTGAGCAGCAATATTACATTCGCAAACGAGAGTACTAGAGACGAAGTTTGACATCAGAAATAAGTTATGTAAAGAGTAGACTTACTTGTGAGACAGATGAAGAACAGTATACCTATAGAAGTCACATATTAGGTGATAATGTCGTGACTGAGCCTGATTGGCACGGTGAACATGAAACTCACCATCGCGATAGAAAGCGACGACAAGTGGACTTCTGGTGAGGCGTACTACAATACGATTAGTACATCCGCTGGTCTATTTCAATGAAGACTAGACACACTTTGACGTATCCCTCTTATAACCGTAAGACTGACAATAACTGATCAACCGATCAGATAGTTGAAAACGGTGGTAGAGTAGAATCCGTTACATACCGAGTTCCATCACAAACAAAGTAGCATAGCAAACAAACAGTATGTTACTACCAAATGACATATTGCATCCAGTTATGACTGGGAGGGGTTGGGGGACAACTGCGGATGCAATTAGATTCTCAGAGATGCTCCTAGAATGAAGTGATAGTTCTCAGACTGACATTGCAGAGTGGTCGTGAACTTCACAAGACCGTATATATTGCCTAACACCCATAGCTACCGCAATGAATCAGAGAGTTGTACTGAGACATCAAAGCGGATACTCACAGTCCATATAGTCACAACACTATAAAGAATCTTCTTAGACCGATTCCATAAGGCGTATGTCCTCCAGATAAAGATGACTGTATGCGTAGCATGAAGATAGAAAATTTAGCAAGGCACAGAAATACTATACGTTCGGCGAAAGCCATCCCAGAGGCGGTAATCCCTGCATACGGCTGTCAGCCATTAATGAAGGGAAGTAATGATCAGGACGTACATGTGGACGCCCGATAGTTCGAGAAACATTGCTGGAGGGCTCGTTCAATGTTGGCGTAATGTCAATGACATCGTTGACAACCTCACCACAACATTAATGCCAGGAGAGAGATAGTCTACACAAGGTCTAAAATCAGTGATTCGTAATCATGGGAAGAGTAATGCTCACAGACGGCACTCAGAGAGGTGTCAATGAATGTAGGGTATCGCGTGATGAAGTAAAGAAATTTCGCGAACGACCACTTAGATTTCCAGATCAATTCGACCTGCAGACCAACGATCCGTTAGCTGAATCTCGAAAGTGACGTATTTTATGAATCAACCTCATCTCCGAATAAGAGAAGCCAGTCAAGGGTCTATAAAAAGGTACGTTCATGGTCAGGAAGAAAAACATCCCACATTTATGTCCAGTGATTCTCACCAGAATTGTCAGGCTAGCTACTGTGAAAGTAACCAGAAATAGTGAGCGAAGTTTCAGTCAAACAAGCGGCGGAAATGAATTCAGAGTGTGACACGCACGGGTCATATACTGCGGGTTCAACATTGTCAACGGAGAAGGTAGGAGCATCATTACCATTACAGAGAATCAACCTACCCCAATGGTTTGGTGTCGCGAAATAGTTACTGTAAGGTCTGCGTTCTCGAAGCCACTCATGTCGGACATTGAATAATGAGTGTTAAATTAAGCAGGGGAAACTGGGGAAAGGGGAAACAGTCACATATGCTCAGCTTGCGCTAAGCATTATACCTTCGCTAGAGTTTGATACCGCGAATGTGACGAACAGATGCAGATTTGAGATTTGCTGCCCCTGAGAACCATTGCATGGGCAGCTCTGGAAGTTACAGGTTTCGCATGCAGCAGATGACTTCGAAAGGAACAAAGGTGGCTGATGTTCGGTAGTAATCAACAACCTGCCAACATTCGTGAATTTCCCAAGCTATGAGCTTAGCATCTGTTCCAGAAGTGTCTTGGTAGCTGGAAATACAAGAAGGTTTCATATCAGTGGTTCAATAATTGGGTAGTTGTAATAGAGGATAAGGTCCTCCGCGGGTGTCCTAGAATGTCGTGAACCGTCTGGACATGCAATCCGGGCCACTTCTTTTCGCGATCGATGTTTGCATGTGGAGTCGCTGCTTGCGGTTCAAGGATACTCACGGTCGTATGACCTTGCTACCGCAACTGGAAGATTAAGGGACACAGAAGAAGTCAATGTAGTTTGCTATCATGATACGGGAACACTTAGTCAATCTCAGCACTCCGCGCTAACGGCAGATTTGATATGGGTGCCTTCTCATTTTCTACTGAAAGAACTCCTTTCCAAGGGAGACTCCGATGGCCATGACATTGAAACTGAGTGCTTTGGAATTGTTGTAGATATGTGCTACTGGTGGAAATGATGTTATGCGGGGGTGTTTGCGACTTGTGCCAGTGCAAGGGATCATGACCTGGACGACAACAGAATATCATGCGTGGTAGATCACCACGAAGAGGTATGCTGAGATAGATATGAACGCAGATCAGTCGTGAGCAACATAATAATAGTATGTGATTGATACATCCTTTGTGTGCAGATTATTTATCAAAGTTCGTCTCTTTGTGCATCCTTAGACCTATCAAGATACTCCTATGATGACATGGTAGTAAAGCTGTATTTCACTGCTTTTTGGTTGGAGTAACCTACCATGGTACCCGAGGTCCATACTTCAGGGGTCTCGCTCATTTCAAACGCTATTGTTCCACCTTTCGCAATATCGACATGGTCAATGAACGGAAGCTGAGCGGCCTTGCCATTAACGGTAACGGATTTCACGTAGGGTTTATTCGGGGCACCGGGTGCTGAGATCTCCAAAGATCCTCCTCCTGGCAGATCAATTGTAACCTTGTCAAATAATGGCCTACAGTCATTTATAGTAAGGGATCATAAACTGAGTTACAGTAAGCCACATACGTTCCGATTGTGTACTCTCCTGACACCGGGTTCACAGGATAGAATCCGAGCGCACTGAAGATATACCACGCGCTCATCTGCCCGCAGTCCTCGTTCTGTCATAAAATAATCAGCAATAGACCAAAATGATCGGATAGCGGTAGCAGATGTACTCCAGATAGGCCGTTGATTGAGGAGTTGTAGTTGGATGAGGCAATCTCGCGGACACGCTCCTGCGTTCTAGCCGAAGCATTTGCGAACGCATATAGGTAGGGAATATGATGCGAAGGCTGCACGGCGACAAATCAATAAGGCTAGCAATATTGAGATTGGTAAGCATACTTCATTTGTTTGGTCGTTGTGTCCTGTAAGTGCGTTGAATCAGAGGACGGGAAGCCGCGGAATAATTCACATACCGCCATGAAAATGTTCATCCAAAAATTGAACAAACTTCAGGTTACCCCCTCGTCTGTCTATCAAGGCCTCTACATCATGCACTACGTCAAATGTATAGGCCCACATGTCGCCTTCCGTCCACCCTGCATCCTGACCTGCCCATGACCCGTCGGCATTGCGAGCTTCCATGAACATCGTACCATTGTTGAAGATAGTAAAAGGCGTGGATAGCGCTCTTGTACGGAAATAAACCTCGTCATCGGATTTGTTGAGTAACGACGCCAAAACAGATATGGCGTAGTCGTCATCTGTTGAAGGTGAGACTCAAGCAAAAAAAGGTACGTGATAACGTACATGCGTAATCCAAAGTGCGAGAGCCCGCTTCCGAGTGGATGTCAGATGCTATCCATCCCTTGGTATCGTAGACTGAAGACAAGCCGGCACGAACTTCATACCCCACATTCTGCTTGGACGTTCAGTGATGGCCCTAGGCTCTAGAAGCTACGACAGACCTCCTGCCTATCATAATATCTGCGTGTAATGTGAACGGATATCGACAAAACAAAAGGTAGCAATAACTTACGATATATTCCAGTCATCCACAGGGGGTACAGTGGCATCCTTTAGAACTGCTTCGTAGGCTATATCCAAGTCAAATCCCTCCACGCCTTTTAAAACAGCTTCTGCGATAAGTGAGTCTGCATGTGTCGCCACCTGCAACAATCTGATGAGGATCATGCAATATATATGTCTATCAACATGGAAACGAACCATGATATTTGTTTCTTCGTATACAGCCAAATGATATGGTTAGATACAATAACATGGCACTTTATGGGGGCTGATTTACCGACGATATTCTTCCACATCGGAAGCCATCCCCCCTAAAGCCGTGTGGTTGAGAACAGAGATAACTGGCATTTACAAGCGACCTACCTCTTGATAGTCTTGAAGCATACTCTGCACCATTGCCGGTATCCGCTCCGGAGCGAAGAGAATCTGCCACCCCCAGACTGCGCGATAGGTGTCCTAGAGCCTGCTGTCAGCTACTGAATGGTCCATAATTTTAGTTGAAGACGCACCCAAATCGAATAGCCCGTGTACGATTCGCCATCGTGGACATCATCGTCGTATCCAGAGTAATATTTACCATCTTCGCTTTGTTCGTACGGGTACTGTAGGTCCGTTAAGAGAACTTGCCCCGTTCTTTGAAATATGAACTCACTTGTAGCGTGTGGAATACAGCCGTGTAGAATGTTGTCTTGTCGTCAGTCGAAGCACCATCGATATTGATACGATCCAGCTTCTCGGCCCATGCCTCTCTAGTTCCCTGCGCGGTTTTCTCCAGGGACGTCCCATCTGGTGCTTCGCGATCCAGGTTTCTCCTAGCCTGGTCTACCGAGATAAAAGAGACTCCGACCCGTACCTCAACCGTTTTGATACTCTCATCGAAACGTACGTAGGCAGAAACTTGACTACCACTCCTAACACGCTGACCGGGAACTACGCGAGCATCGCTGTTTGATGCGGTGCCCCATTCAACAACAGGCTCGGAGAACCTCGCACAAAAATAGCCTGCAAATTTCGTCGCTGGATTGGGGCCGATGATGAAATCTTGTCGCTCTTTGTTGTGCCCGGTTATTTCATTTCTCACAGGCTCGATATCAACGGCACCGTGGGGATATGTCAGATTATTGGGATCTGCAGAACCCATAACGGAAGCCCGCGATGCTTCGATTAAGATGTACGGCCTTTCGGTATCGTTGAACGTGAATCGTAGGTGACCTACGCGAGAAGCTGCAGCGGTTTGAGTAAACGAGTCGGCGGATATGTACAGAAGACATACTGGCACTCTGTTCGGATATAATTGTCCCTCCTTCGATGGCATCCAACTCCACGCTATAGTAACTCGGAGTGATAACTTCCTCTGTATGGCTGAAAGCCATACCACGCTCCTCAAATACAGCTTTGACGTCTCCTGCACCGGGGACTACTACGATTTGGCCACTTTCTCCCATCCATATGGCTGGTTGATGTGTACCTTGGAAGCCGTGTACAGAGTTGTCGGTATAGTTGTATGGGGTGACAGACACATAATTCTGTCGGGTCTGAGCGACCCAGCGGGTCATGGCAAAAGGTGGCGCGGTGGATGGTATCATACCCCCGGAACCGTTAGGAGAGTCCCCGCCATTACCAATCAGACTGTACGTGTG
Organism: Hermanssonia centrifuga; assembly: GCA_001913855.2. Lineage (NCBI taxonomy): Eukaryota > Fungi > Basidiomycota > Agaricomycetes > Polyporales > Meruliaceae > Hermanssonia > Hermanssonia centrifuga. Next base: position 42,934 of record MLYV02000283.1, read on the forward strand.
TGGTTTAAGTAACATGTTCAGGATATTGAACGACAGAACTCAACTTACGGATCCACACAGTCAACAGCGTCGCTTGGAGGCTGTTGGAAAGCCACCTTTGGGGTACCTCGTGAGGCGACGCCACTGATAGCATGCAACGCTGCAGCTTGAATGGTCCAAATACACCAGAGTAAACCTGAGCGACTCCAGGGCGAGCGCATTACGGACGGGAGACTGGAAGGCGAGGAGATATGGAGGGGATGCGGAGGAGGACTTCGACGTCCAACCAACAACTCAACCTGCGCAACGAATCGTGATCAGATAGTCAACTTCGTACTGGTCGCTGGTCACGAGTTACATGCTGCTTCCTGTAGAGAGAAATTCTGGGTCTGTCACGTCTGTGCGGTCGTTGTTTGGTCCTATTTGTACATGGTCTTGTGGCTGTCAGCTGGGATCGCCTCTTTTCTAGTCTCCATTGCAGAGCAGCCAAGGGTTCGAACCTGCGTTGCGTTGCCTGCGGCGGACAACCTGTCTGACCCTGTCTTTCCCCCTCCTCCAGGCAATATTCTTTGATTCAATGATTTTGGCGACTTCCGGCCGTTTTACTTCGTAAAATTACTAGCCGTGGGGACACCATCCGCATGGAGGAATCCCTCATAGAAGATGATGCTCCCAGTCTTACTCGATTTCGTGCAAGGTTGGATTCGTTCAAGCACATTTCACCTGCACGAGGTAGATCAAAAACCTTTTGTACTCCCCGGAAGGTCGGAATGCTAGACAATTGTGATGAAGAGACTCCTTCCACTAGCCAGACGGAACGTGAATTATGTAGTACGGACGAAGAAAACAATGAACTACCTGTACTCGGAACTCATTCAAGGCGTTCCCGGGTCACGGTGACAGAGGTTTCTGACGATACTCCGCCACGAACAAGAAAGCCAAGAAAGAGACCAAAACGAGGATATGCTCCCCCAGAGGTCTATGAACACCTAGACATGTTGCAGGATCATCTTGGACGATATTTAGATGGTATGTACCTTGAATCTTGGCGCATTATTATCTCAAGAAGTTCTCGGTGGATGTAGTCATGTTCTGTGGTATAAAGTACGCCTACAGATACTTCATCTATCGACTCCCGTACTGAGACGATGGCTCAAGCCCGGGATACACCTCAGCGGAGAGTGGCCATCACTATGCACATGCGACAAATCACTTCTGGGAATGTCTCCATCTATCCAGTACATATTGTCATTCGCAATCGTACCTCGCTGCTGACAGCGCCTTGTAGAATTGACCGACCGACTAATACCTCCTGAAGAAGACTATACGCTCCCGGTGAAATATAATTTTGGTCTGGTAATTATCTAGCATGTTTAATTGGACCGATTGACTTTGTTGACGATCAACAGACTAATTTGGTGTCTCGCCCAAGCGCGGAAGTATGTCCTCTCCGTTTGTCTTCGAGCCCGAGATTCAGCTCATCTTGTCTGAATTTGCAGCAATCTGAACTCTCCGCGGGCGATATGAGGGAAGGAGTGCCCTCACTCATAGACAAGATAACAATGCATAGACCACGAATCGTATGCATATTGGCTAGAAGCGTATGGGAGGTCTTCATCAAAGAAACGTATTTTCTTGCGAGTTCTCGAACAAAACTCACGGAAGACATGAAACTGTCTAGTGACGCGGAACCTGTGCCAAATTTGTCTTCAACATCGATGACTTCACGGTTTTTCCTCAAGATGAAATCGGATGGACTCCAGAGTCCTGGTAATCTCGCTCAACCAAGGAAGCGCCAGCGGTCAACGGTGCCAAAGTATGAGTTTGCATGGGGGCTCCAGCCGTTCAAGATTGTTCACACGCAGCTACGTAGGTGTGACTTTGGATGATGCTTGAGCTCGCTGATTATAAATTTCACAAAATCAAGGCGATATGGAACCTCCCGCCGTTCAGGAGACGGTTTTCTTTGTCGTGCCAAGCCCATCAGCACGAGTTGTCCATTATCAGGTTAGTATATCAATCCGTGCCATTAGGAAATAGATGAACATTCAAATATGTAGCGATGGGATAAAGTCCGTTATTTCGAGGCCCTTCGGAAATGTATAGGAGAGGTCAAGCTGTCAAAAGTGGACACTTCTATCATGCACACCATCCCTCTTACTATAACTCAGTCAATCTACTTTCCGAGTCCACCTGACTGAATTGGTTTACTTCTTAGGTTCCTCTTTCGCGTGCTTCGTCCGTTTTTTGTATCGTCCAAATTGGTGCGTAGACAGCCATAATGTAGCGCGGTGTCCGTGCATACACCAAGGAGAGCACTTACTCAGTGCTGTCGGTGTCATTGATCTTGAAGTGAAAGATCCATCCAAAGCTGACTAGGCGATGCGTTGATCGAACTAGTGAACAATCTCATTGACCCGATGCTTGACGTATACATATCTACGGTTGGAAATTCCACTCAGGTCCGCCATCGACCTTGCCAGCAAGATTCAACCTCAAGATACACCTGGTAAAGAACCGCTCAATCACATTATTCTTCGGTTGCTCATGTTATTGGCATTATTTCCACAGCTGTGAGAACTATCTTCGAAGAAGGCTTCAAACCTAAAGCAGCGTGAAGGTTTAATCGGGCAGTGGGTCCTCTGGAACCCATCTTCGTCTTAGAGAGGCTTTTACACTTTAAGGAAGCTGTGTCTGGCTACAGCATGCAGACTCTGCTAAGCAAACATCCTCCACCTCAGCGTAGTGCATGATTTCTGGCATAACAGTGCTTTCGCTACCGAGAAAGTGCGGCGCCTCTTCTTTTCGATGTGAGAATGCCGACCCCATAATACCATGTTGCAGCGTGAAAATATACCTAGCAGGTGAGCACACCCAAATGCATATCGTTTGGGACCCCTGATTTGTCCTTCTATCTGCATTTTGCCAGGCTTCGTAGGATATCTTGTGGCAAGCTTCGGGAGTGGCACATGCAAGTGGTCCGAAAGGGCCTATTCAAGTCAGTACATGCTATGGCCTTCCATGTGGCCACAACACAAAGGTCAGATCGCTGCCTCCTGGCTTCAAATTGTCATACACACTTTCCACAAATCCCAACGAATGTATGTTTTCGCGCGCCACTACCCCCGGCCCAGTAGGCAATCCTGAGCCTCGTACAGTCACCGAAACCCCTCATCTCAGTAGGCTTGGTATTTACACGCTCCAGTCTAGCGTTAGGCTTGAAGATAAACGGACAGTGGTATGCGAAGAGGCTGGTCAATCCGTCCCTCTCGTTACGGTCGAATATTTTTTGGATTCAGTGGCTCCAGAACTTCGACCCGAAATAAATGTCGGCGCTGTCCTCCAGAATTTACGCGAACATGGCGATATTGTGGGCGATAGATGGACGCTCTTCCCTTCGGACCCCGAAGAATCTGACAAACACGAGAATATCACCTTCAAACCATTCGAAAAGCTTGTGCAGACTATAGCTTCTGCTAGCGCGTGCGACTCTGTTCGTCGTCGTACGCTCAAAGTGGTCAATAACCCCTACCGCTCTCCTCGGTCCTCACATCGTAACAATAGCTCTCGTCCGGACTCCTATGCGATCCTTACAGTAGCCACGGGCAAGACAAGCGGCAGGCCCTTGTGGATTGATATTGGCAGTACGGGAGAGTTCAAGAAGGGAAATGCTGAAATAGACAGAGTAGATGTGAGTTTCGAACTCCTGCGGAGATCACTGCACTTACTGAATGTCCGTAGAATGCACAAAAGATTACATGGAGCATGCATCATTGTATGGTTGACGACCCTCGGCGGAGGTTTACCTTCGGCTGGACCATCGAAAACACGGAAATGCGGCTTTGGCATTGTAATCGTTCAAAGAGGCTGGTCACTCATGCATTTAACTTCGTGGAGGTATGTACCTTCGTCATTCTTGTGGGCACTAGCGTCTAAGCCCGGTAACGCAGGAACACAAGTATTTGGTCCACTTCTTCTTGTCGCTGATATACGCCGATCCACATGAGCTTGGATGGGACCCCACAATGGTGATCGTGGACGCCAACAAGGGGAAAGAGGCTCAATATGACATTACGGTGCGATCCGAAGATGGGAAAGACCGTGTTTATCGCACCCTCAAGATGTTATCCAATGTTGGCGCAGAAGCAGTCCAGGGGCGCGGAACACGAGTCTGGCTCGTTGTACGAAACACAAACGGGCAATTAGGAACAGAACAAGTCGTACTTAAAGACTCATGGATTGACCACGACCGAATGCGCGAGGGCAGGATCTTATGCGAGATAATCGGAGCCGCTCATACGAAAGAACTTGGACCTTTCGTCCGTAACATGTTCCTCTCTGTGGAATGTCATGGGGACGTCTATGTCAGGGGTCGACCGGATCATACCCGCGAGGTCATTATGCGAGGTCACCGTGTCCCAGCGATTGCCCCAAGATATAGTCTACAGCGAGCCAGTACTCTCTTAATTAAGGGAGCCTTGAGCCTGCTGGTGAAAACTGGTATGGTGGGCAACGCTGGGCTTACTATCCGACATGCCGCACGAAAGGTGGAACCTCTCGACTTCGACGATAAGGTTCACTATCGTATAGTTTTCAAGGAGCAATGTAAACAAATCCGCGAAGAAACTTCAGTTCAGAAGATATTCTTCTACCTTGGCCAAATCGTCTGTGGTAAGTTGCGGTCTAATGGGAACATATGCACGATGCTAACGTCGATATTTCTTATTTAAGCACTGAAAGCTATGCATGAGTGCGGCTGGGTCCATCGTGACATTAGCATCACAAATATCCTTGTGGATGATCAAGGCTTGGCTAAATTAGCGGATGTGGAGTACGCTAAAAGAATAGATGACCTAAACTCGCACAGCGTTCGCACGGTGCGTCTATACCCTCCCGTTATTGACCTTCCAACTGACATTCTTTGTACCAGGGTTCTATCGATTTCAAGGCGGCTGAACTCGACACTCATGAATACATGTTTTTGCACAAGAATCGAGGGAAAAAACCGCGAGCCAGCGATTCCGAGTCGATGCGCCGCGATCATTTCGGTGATCTAGTTAAGGCTGTCTTCATGGGAAAGAGCCAAAATATCTCCAAGACACCCACAGAACAGACTGTCTTCGAAGTTGGCATGAATTTTCGACATAATCCCATACATGACATGGAGTCAATATGGTGGTCGGCGACTCATATGATGGCAGGAAACGAAGTTTACCAGAACGGCGAAGAGCAGCTGGGTACGGGCAGCGACAATCCAATTCTTCGGGCTCAAAAACAGAAGGAATTAGCTGGGGAGCTATCAAACGACCGGCCGGCAAGAAATGGAATCATAATCGGCAATGCTCGCCTCTTCCACGAAATCGTGAACTCCCTGCACCCTAGAATGCTACCTATTGCTATCGAGTTAGAGAAGCTAAGGGAAAACCTAGTACTCGCATATGAGACGGCGGAACTCAATCCTGAGTCTATAGACAACACCGCAGCTGATGGGCTATATTCCAAGTTCATCGAATCCTTTGTAGTAATCAGCAACAATCTCAAAGACGCCGACATCTCACTTCGCCCATTCAAGGAACCTTTGAAACCAGCTCAGAAATCGGACATCCGTGATACCAAGAAAAAGCGGACGAGGCAGTCCGAGTCAGCAGACGATTTACAGACGATATCACCACAGAAGAAACGCAAAATCACGGTTTCGATTCGGACGACATGCCGTATTTCGAGCATCGGTAACTAAGGCAAGTGGAGCGCAGTTAAATGAGCGAAACGAGATCTTGACATAATGTTGTGTGAGTAGCAGCGCTCCATCATAGGACCCAGGACCATATTTATGCATATTTATTGTTCGTTGGATACTGCAATGCACATCATTTACGTCAATATCGTGGGTACTCCAACGTGTCATTTTGAGGCAACTTTAAAATCATCCAAGGTAGATAGCTACTAGTATTGTATTTAGGCGTCGGGTAAATCGTCAGTGACTAGTGACTATTCACTGCTGTGTAGTACTGTTGATATGGACGGACTTCAAAGTCGGTTTCCTCCAAGCTCTCAGAGATCTCTAGGAATGTCTGCAGAACAAACGAGTGAAGACCTTCCGCAGCGTTGTGATCAATGGTAGTGGCATTCTGCTCAACGAGGGTATAGCTGCTGGTCAGCTCCTCCCTAACATCTTCTAGGGCAATTCCAATGCCATGTAACGAGGGATGCAGAGACTGGACTATGTGCTTGAAGAACCTCGTCGTAGGAAGCATGACGCTGAGCCTTGAGGAAGCGTCGTAAAATAACTTCTCAGCATAGTGTCTCTGCTGTGTCGTTGGATGAAATTCATCGGCGTCGACTGCTTCGCTGTTTGGCTTCAACTCCATGTCGAGTACGAAATATACTGCGATCCACCATAACGATTCTAGATCATGTATGGGATTGTATCGGAAGGGCATTTCAGGCGGCAGTGGATAAACGGCGCGATGCTCCAAGGCGTTGTTCGCGGGAAACAAAGAATCACAAAGCTCGGGATTGAATACAGCAGCAAAAAGTTTCTTCTTCCGCTCGGGATCATTGTCATGCGGCGTTGACTCCAGCCCCCCACCGTAACGTGACCGGGGTAGATATTGGTAATTCTGGGTGTCAACTTCCATGGCCATAAAATTTGCCGTGCCCTGCGAGTTCATTCGGTAGAGGCACCCATCAGTGTAGCTGGGGGGGAAAGCGGAGAACGAGACGAACCACACGAAGTTCCTCCCTAGCATCGTCATCCATTCTTTGCGCATATTCTAGATCAGTCAATTTAGCGCAACCGTTCCCGTCCACAAGGATGTTGCCAGGGCTGATGTCGTGGTGAATCCATCCCGCGTCATGCATTATGGATAACGCTAGCCAAAGCCACACTGATAAGTTGGTGCATCGGTGGTGAATGACCTGCAGACTTACCTCCGACAGTCTGGCCAAGCAGCCTAAATATTTTGGCAAGCGACCTTTCGCGGTATAATGACGTACAAATCTCTTTGAAGACAATGCGGTGGTGAACTTGACGGCCCACAGTAGGATGTGTCTCCTGCCTAGTCTTGTTATGTGAGCTCGGAGCATCCCTACCAGAGATTGTTGTGCGAGGTGGTGGATTCCTATCAGATTCGGACAGACTCCTTGATTCAGGCATCAGAAATGGTCGAACGGCGTCCACACGACCCAGCTCGCGGTCAACGAAGACATCCCCATAGCACTCTGCCGTCAGGAAAACCTTCTCCGCATACCCAGGGAGTCTCTCCGAATTGTTGTACCCCCGCATCTGAGTCAAAATATAACCTTCACGCGGTCGACCGGCATCGACCCAGGAGTCCTTCAAAGCCACTGGTTCTCCGCACTCCTCGCCATTTTCGATCTTGATTGCCTTCCACACCCTCGTCCCTCGGCCTCGCAAAGCGCAAGCACCAGCGTCAGACAAAAGGGCCAATGTTCGGTAAACCCTCTCGCTTCCATCCAAATCGGACCGTACTGTGATCTCATAGCGAGGATCTTCACCGTCTCCCAGCAACTTCATGGTTGGATCATACCCCAGCTGATATGGTTCTGTCATCGCGACCGATAGGAGGAAATAGGTAAAGTAAGCGTGTTCCTTCATTGCCGTATTAGTAAACTGGTCCATTTCGGATGGATTTGGTATTCGCACCGTGATGAAATTGAAAGGCTTGCATATGACAACTTGCGAACGGTCACAGAACCATAGCCGCATATTTGTATTTTCAATCGTAAAGCCGAAGATGAATCGACGCCGCGCATCGTGTCGCATACAATTGCGCATACTCCATGAAACCTTCTCGGCGTTCTGCGCTGGAGATGTTAGAGTTGGAAGGTGTGAAAGGGTTTCGCCCATACCTCCTTCATATCTACATCAGTGTCATCTTTACAATATTCGCCTGGAACTGCGATATCCGTCCAACGAAGGTCGGCGCCCGAGCGCGAGCACCCCTGTAACACAAGGTACGCGTCGGGACGTGAAATTTCCGTTCTATCATAGAGACCGAGTGTAGGAGATGGGTTGTGTCGGTATTCGAGGACCTGGACGGCATGTCTAAGGACCCCTTCTTTCATAATCGCCTCTGCCACCGTTACTAACGGCGCAAAGATATTGTGCCCTGGCTCGTTCCGCGTCTGAGGGTCCGTGGCGAAACGCCTCCAGCGATTTTTATCTGTAATCATCCTGTGGCCTTTCTTCCCTCTCCTCTTCAGACTGGAGATAATCTTGGTTATGTCAGCTGCAGAGGGTAAAGGGGGGAGTAATTGGTCCAAGAAGAACTGTGCGGACACTTCGGGGGCGCTTCCCAATGGTGTGCTAACGACCGGCCAGCTCTCTCTCGCCATGTTAAAATTTGAGGAGATAAAAGTGAGTAGAGGTATGGGACCAGTGGGACCGCATGTTGTCTCGAAAGAGTCGTTTGTTTGGTGTGAAAGGCCTTAGCGCTGCCCTCTGTTCGATCAGCCTTTGTTCCAGAATTGATGAATAGCGGAGAGCTGCAATACTATATCTGCCCCTCATTCACATTTATACATTGGACCGGAGACGAGAGGGTGGAAAAAGACAAAGATATCCAAAACACAGTCACAGCGGCGGTTCCCAAGTCTGGAGGCTGTGGCTGCGAAAGTACTAGTCTCAGCAGGGGTTCGAACCTGTGTTGGGCCTAACAGGGCCACGAACAGCGCCCGCAGCACCTTGCATCCAACTTGTCAAGGTCTTCATCTCTTCGTCCTGCAGACATTTCTACAAATCTCTGAGAGCCCGAGCTTGGAGGGAAAAGACTTTGAACATCCCCCAATATGACGGCATCAGCATAGACTGCGCTCAATGTGCCTTACATTGTGTGAGATCGTATGTCGTCGGTTCAATCCCGGGAGCCACATAAAATGAGGAGTCTAACCCGGATAACTTCTCCAACACTTCAGAGCATTTCAGTCGTCTGTCTCAAGATTCACTCGCGAGTGATAACCGTAGGCCAAGTTGACCAGAGCAGATCCTTGCATCCTTGCCGTCGACGAAGTCGGAGTATCCGCCAGCACACGGATATTCGTGATATCAATGTACTATGATCACAGGCCTTACTACCCTCCGCGCTTTCGCAGACCACTGATCAATCACTTAGGTGAAACCTAATAAAAGGATATTCTTTTAATAACCCGCCTGAGCGACATAAATGGTATGTCAATGTACTATTGCGCTCTTCATCTTCCTTATGCTCAATGCGTTCATCTGCTCTCAGCCTCGGGAGAAGTTGATCGTACTGATATCATACTACCACTGGTAATCCACGATATGAATCACCGCTGGATACTACTAAAGTACTAACAGACGGTACGGTCCCGCGTTGCACTGCCATCCGCAGTGCGGCAGATGCATGATAATAGAATGGAAGTACAAGCTATTCTTCAGTAACTTCTTTCCCAAGATCGTGAGTTATCATGTCTCTTCGGCGCCCTGAAACAAGATATATGATGGTCCCGGTATACCTCATCATTTGCACTGGCATAGAATTTTAAGGCCCACGTCATCTAGGGGTACCCCGTCTAAATGTTTTGTGTGAGATTTCTTCCTTCATCGAAAGCCGGCAATCATCTAATGACCGGGGTCGACTGCTGCAGCAAATTCTACTTCATCAGTATTGTGTCTACTACGGCGAACTTCGAGTCAGACCTGTGGATTATATGGACTACTAGTACTAATAGTAGTTAGCCACGGTAAGGTGAGTTTATTCCGCAATACTTCATAAATTATGGTGGATGATGCTTTGGCTCCCATTTGTGACAGTGGACTGATAGTATGGCCTAGTCTTATCAGCTAAAGATCACTTATCATTCCCTATCACAGGACTCGGACCCAGTTGTGAGATCATACTGGCCTATATAACAGCTCAATCTCAGACCTTGTTGGCAGTAGCCGCACCGGTCCCAGACTTATTCAATGGCTAACCAAACGCTTGCAGTCTTCATCAGCAGTGCGCAAACATGCAACTACTTGTATATTTCATTTCTTTCGGTATACATCTCCCTACTTGTCACATTAGGCTCTCCTTTAGCTTATTTATCCACCACAGGTCTGGCTCTGGGACTTGCTGTTATCCTTAGCTGAAGAAGTCCAACTGCTGCTGAAATACAAAATGACTCTCCCGCAAGTCACTTATATTGTTGCCCGGTATGTTCTCGCTCTGCCGGAATTTCACCCTCTCGTGCTTACCCTGTCCGCCTAGCATTTCTTCCATCATCTTTATCATCGCTTCTGCTGTGACGCCATTGACAGATGGTGACAGTCAAATATCTACCGTGCGAATTGTACTAATGCACGATATCATAATACAGCACATTTGAGTGAAACAGTTGAACAACACCACATCCCGCAGGCATGGACACTTATTGCTGCCACATTTACCGTGGCTGTATCAGCAAATTCACTCCTCATGTTCTTCCGCGTCCGAGCCGTCTTCTACCAGTCGACTCCAACGATGGTTGCTTTCGGACTGCTTTGGATGGCTACTGTTGGCGCTGCCTTGACTGCTCCATTCGCTCTTCGAGGTGAAATTACAACGGTGCAAGCAGGTAGTTCAACCATCCAAGTCCCCGAGGCTACTGTACGGCATTTTGCCGTTTCGTCATATGCGATGACAGCGGTATACGACGCCCTCGTCGTTATTGCCATCACACACCAGTTGTTCTTTTCTCGCCTCCGAGCCACCCCCGCTTCGGAGGCCACTGGTGTCAGCCCCAAGCCCGTAATTTCTTATCTGAAGTCCTTAATTAGAGGCGAAGGTCTAGGCAAAATGTCTAAAACACTCTTGCAAACTGGCCTACTGTATTACTTGTGAGTGTCCAATTTCCTGACTCCCGGTTTATCCTGAATCCTGACTGTTCTTCTCTAGTGCGACCGTGGGGATGAACGTTGTAGCCTTGATCAGCATAATCTTGCCGTTCGTACCCGTCATCGATGGCTTGATTACGCAGCCCAGCGTAGCCATAACCAATATCATGGCCTGCAGGGTTTATAGGCAAGTCAAGCTGGGGATATTGTTGCAATACCCCACGGATGCGGAGAATACACAGCTGTTCACCTCGGTGCGTTTTCGTGCACAGAGTGTCCTTACTAGATTGGGCGATAGAAGTGGTGAGGACTCGTGTGCTCGTGGGATAGAACTGTCCGGAATGCACGACACGTAGTGTATGAGAGTCAACTGCAATATATTCCGTATAAAGAATACAATATGCATTCTATGCGCACAACCAAGCGCTCATCAATCATTGTGCGCACCTCTGGCTAATACTAGTAGTAAGTATGACTTCCGCGACACCTTGAACGGTACTCGTTAAACGTTAAAGCTGACCGGGACCGGTGACCTCTCAGATCTCAGTAATCAGCCTGACGCAGGGCAGCAGATGTCTTACCGTATTCAGGTACGAGGTTTACATATTTTGGCTTTTGACCAACACTCGTTGCCTTTGCTCAAGTTCCGACGCTCATCATAATGCATTATGCATCATGGCCAGGCGGGTTTCCTACTAATCATTTCACCATCTTGAAGTTCGCCGCAGGTCCTCCATTCGAAACCAGGACTCCACTGATATTTCACTTTTTTCAAGTTCTTGAACAGTACACTTGGAAGCGAAAGTTACTTCAACTGACTTGGAGATCTTGTGAATACTTGAACCTGTACATATCAAGAAAGATTCGCCGCCTTGATCAAATCCGCACACTTCTCTGCCATCGCCACCACTGGAGCCTGAATATGCGCAGCCAGAATGTGTGGGAACACACTCGCATCGCACACCCTCAGCCGTCTGATCCCATGAACCCGAAGAGCCATGTCCACCACACCCGGACCAGCAGGATCCTTCTCCTCTCCCATCCTACAAGACCCACTGTAGTGGAAAAGGCTTGTTTTGCCTTCATTGATAAAGGCATCCAAAGTCGTGTCGTCCATATCATCGGGTACGACAACGTCGCGGAAGTCATAGCCAGAAGCGCGCATCTCCGCAGCTATACTCATACAAAGCCGGAGAGCTTGGCGAAGGACCAAGTAATCGGCAGGGGAAGAGAGATATTGCATATCAAAGACCGGGTGGTCAGACGGATCAGGAGACCGCAGTCTCACTGTGCCTTTCGAGACAGGACGAAGCAAACCAGCGAGGAAGGCGGCTCCTCCCATACTCTTTTCGAATTTAGGATGTCTGGGATCAGCGATGAAGCACTGTTCCGGTTATGTGTGATGAGACAGAGAGCGGATTTAAGAAAGTAAATCAAACGTACGGCCATGATTTCAATATCAGGGATGTTTTCGGGGCGTGAGGCATCCTTGTTTGCATCAGTGAGAGGGCGCAGTGAGCTTGCTTTGTCGTCGAGAAGATCTGACTGTGCGAGTATACAAGATTCTATTGTTGATGCCGAGGTAAAGCAGCCTTCCCCTTGGAAGAGGTATTTACCAATTTGTGAGATTAGCGTAAGCGGCTGCCGAGTGAGGGCCAATATGGAATCATTTATAGGACAGTTGAAGTCTAGGCGAACGCCGAGATGGTCTTGCTAGAGACAGAGTCTGTGAGCGGGTGGCAGGATCAATGTATGGCAGCATAGCGTACCAGTGAACTACCAACGCCATCCAATGTCTTCATGACTGGGATCCCGACTTCCGAAAGGTGTTTCTCTGGGCCTACGCCACTGACATTCTTCTCAGCGTAACAGCGAAGACGACGCGACACAAAAACTGACCTCAATAACAGGATCTGCGGGCTCCACAGCGCACCAGCTGACAAAACCACCTCCTTCCGGGCTGTTATGGAGAGCGGCGATCCCCCTTCATGACTCTGCAAGAGAACTCCAACGGCTTCGAGGTCACCGGTGCTGGATTTGTGTATATTTATCTTGTGGACCAGAGTGCGGGTGCAAATGTCTAGGTTGTCGTGTTCGAGAACGAATTGTTTTGGAAGGTAGGCATTGAACGCGCTGCTGCGTTGTCCGTGACGATCAACTGTATGATGAACCCTGAAACAGCCCGACGTCGGCATCAACGGATCGTTCACATCTTGGCTATCAGCTAAACCCAGTTTCTCCGCTGCCCGAGTAAACCTTTTGGATGCAATGTAAGATGGAGTACCGCGGTAGACACACGCAACGTACCGTTCTGATACACCGAACTGAAAAGGACGCGGCGTCTGTACTTGCCAAGGACCTAGAAGTCGACTGGAATGAGCGGCGTTTTAGATGAGAGGGTTCAAGTTAGGCACACCGTTGCCACCGTAATGATTCTTCGTTGTAGCTTTGTAGAGGCATTCGGCCTTCTCAAAGTAAGGCACGAGATCTTCATATCCCCAACCTTCATATCCACTCTCTGCCCAAGCGTTGAAATCGGCCGGAGGTCCACGGGAATACTGTGTACCGTTAATCCTTGAGCAGCCCCCAAGACCTACGCCCGCGACAAGAACGGCAGGCTGTGCAAGAGAACCGTCATTAGCTGCTTCCATTGTGACGCTATGTTTCCCATCTGAGAAATGATGCGTAGAGAGAAGGGGGCATCGGTCTCTCCAAGAGTCTCCGGCATCTCCGCGTTCAATCAGCAACACGGTGAACCTTTTGTCTTCCGCCAAACGCCGTGCAAGAACGCAACCAGCTGTTCCACCTGCAAGTCACCGACAGTTGATAGGACAGAGACGACAAGGACAAGAGATAGCCTACCTCCGACAACAATATAATCATACTCAGAGTTGAGTTGCTGAGTAGAGCGTTCTGGGTAAGGTGTAGTGAACGGCCACATTTCGAAGTTGGGGGCTGTGGAGAGCGTACGATAGACTACTTAGCAGAGGAGATAGGGATGCGTAGGACGCCGCCGCAGTCCGTAACCGTTGACTCTTTGCAGAGTTCATATCCCAAAGGCGCTGATTGCTGCATGCAGGTCGTTGTGCGAGACTGAAAACAGCTGAAAACATACAAGCTATGTCAAAATCGTCTTACGTCATCATCCTCTCCTTTCTATCTCTCATCGAAAACAACGACATGATGCCAATACCCTCAGGAAATATTGCAGAGAAAACGTGAAAAATCGGAGCGAGGGCTCTACCGTAACGTTGTTGATGTTAGAAGTATTTGAGAGATATTTTTGAACATTGCATACAGTTGCTTCTCACGCTATGCTATGCGTCCGAGGTGAATTCGGACAGCTCTATCCCATGATCATACCCATCCTCACCACTGGTGCTTCTATCACCCAATTTAAGGATGCCCCATGCACGATTACGCATCGAGGAGAGCAATTGTGTGGTCGTCGTGTCGACATCCGCGGGGTATTGCAATAATACCCCCAGCTTGACTTGCCTATAAACCCTGCAGGTCATAATATTGGTTATGGCTACGCTGGGCGGCGCAAACATGCTATTGACGACGGGTACGAAAGGTGAGATCACGCTGATCAAGGCCACAGTATTCATCCCCACGGTCGCGCTGAGAAAGAAGTCAAGATAATCTGTGACTGAGTCGGGAAACTGGGCACGCACAAGTAGTACAGTAGGCCAGTTTGCAGGAGTGTTTTAGACATTTTGCCTAGACCTTCGCCTCTAATTAAGGACTTCAGATAAGAAATTACGGGCTTGGGGCTGACACCAGTGGCCTCCGAAGCGGGGGTGGCTCGGAGGCGAGAAAAGAACAACTGGTATGTGATGGCAACAACGACAAGGGCATCGTATACCGCTGTCATCGCGTATGATGAAACGGCAAAACGCTGGACAGTAGCCTCGGGGATTTGGATGACTGAACTGCCCGCCTGCACTGTTATAATCCCACCTTGAAGAGCGAATGGAGCAGTCAAGGCGGCGCCAACAGTAGCCATCCAAAGCAATGCAAAAGCTACCACCGTAGGAGTCGAGTGGTAGAAGACGGCTCGGACGCGGAAGAACATGAGGAGCGAATTCGCTGCTATAGATACGGTAAATGCGGAACCAATAACTGTCCATGCCTGTGGAATGTGGTGTTGTCCGATTGTTTCGCTCAAGTGTTCTATGTCATACATCAGTACAATTCGCACAGTAGATATGTTGGCGTCACCATCTGTCAATGGCGTCACAGTAGAAGCGGTGATAAACATGACGGAAGAAATGCTATGCGGCTAGGGTAAGCACGAGAGAGCGAAACTTCTGCAGAACTAGAACATACCGGGCAACAATATAGGTGACCTGCGAGAAGCTCATTTTGCAGCTCAGCAATAGTTGGACTTCTTCGGCCAAGGATAACAGCAAGTCCCAGAGCCAGACCTGTGGTAGTGTAATAAGCTAAAGAAAGCGTGACATGATAAGTAGGGAGATGTATACCGAAAGAAATGATATATACAAGTAGTTGCATGCTTGCGCACTGCTGAGGACGGCTGCAAGAGCTACGTAAGCCATTGAATAAATCTGGAATCAGCACGGCCACTGCTAACGAGGCCTGAGGTCGAGCTGTTATATAGGCATCTCGTCAGTATATATGATATCACGACTGAGTCCTGTGATAGGGAAAGCATCCTCACGATATAGTGATCTCTAGCTGATGCGAATAGTATCCTCAAACCGCCATTTTAGTACACTGTCACGAATGGGAGCCAAATCACTCCCCACAAAGACGTATGAAGTATTGCGGAATAAACTCACCTTACCATGCCAATGGCTAGCTACTAGTAATAATCGACAGGTCTGACTTGAAGTTCGCCGTGAGTGGACATTACAGCAAGGCAGAACTTACTGCGGCCCTCGACCCCGGTCGTTAGATGATATGCCGACTTTCGAGGTAATCTCACACGAGCCGAGCTGCTAAGATATGCCCAATAGGCGCTGCAGGCAAATGACAAGACCTCCGAGTCCCTATGCAAGTGATGAAACATCAGGACCATCATATATCTTGAACCGGGGCGCCGAAGAGACATGTTAACTCACGATCTTGGGAAATGAAATACTGAAGACAGCTTGTACTCCCGTTCTATTATCATACATCTGCAGCACTGCGGATGGCAGTGCAATGTGCGACCGTATCGTCGATTGTTACCCCGCGCTGATTCACATATACGCCACAAGGATTACTAGTATAATAGTAGTACGATCAACCTCCTGAGGGTGAGAGCAAATGAACACATTGAGTATCAGGAAGATGGAGAGCGCAATGGTAGGTTGACATACCATTTGCTTCGATCAGGCGAGTAATTGAGTAAATACCCTTTTATTAGGTTTTGCCTAAGTGAAGCAGTATTCCGTGGGAGCTAAGGCCTGCGGTAGCGTAGTACATTGCCGTCACGACGAATATCCGTATGGACGCTCATGCATCAAGATGCATCGTGAGCGGGATGCTGACATGGGAGTTCCCTACTAATCGTGTCACCACCTTGGGAACCTCGGCTTTCTCAAAGTAAGGCACGAGGTCTTCATATCCCCAACCTTCATCCCCACTCTCCAACAAGCATTGTAATCAGCAGGAGGCCCACGTGCCATTGATTCTTGAACAGTCCCCCAAGATTTACGCCTGTGACGAGAGGGGTAGGATGTAGAAGACGGCGGTCATCAATTGCTTCCATTGTAACGCTGTGTTTCCCGTTGAGAAATGATGCACAGAGAGAAGGGGACATCAGTGTCTCCAAGAGTCTCCGGTATCTCCGCGTTCAATCAACCTTCTGTCTTCCGCCAAACACCGTGCGAGAACGCAGCCAGCTGTTCCCTATTATGATGAGACAATTGTAATAAAGGTAAGAATTAGCCTACCTCCGACGATGATATAGTCATAAACCCTGAGCTGAGCTGCTTAGCAGAGAAATCCGGGTACGATGGATGGTCATATTTCCAAAATTAATGATTGTCTATAGGATCCTATTCTTCCTTGGAGAGGAAGGGGAGAGTGGCGACCGGGATTGACATGGAAGCGATGTTTGCCATGCCAGCAACTGTTTCAGGAACGACTGTGACAGTGTGAGCTAGTACTGTGAGGAGGTCGTGTGTTCTCATGCATGTTGTCGCGATCCGCCGTAGGCACCGAGACGCAGGTTCGAACCCTAGCTCCTCCGCAAGACTAGCGTGTGGTGTTACGTCATGAGCAAAGACACTTTCTGGAGCGCGGCTCACTCGGTCTTTGGAACAGCGACCACCCTCTCTCTCTCGTCGTAAGCAACGATGTCGAACGTACCTCAGACGATGCCCCCATTACCCAGGCGAATGCTAGTAACATTGACGGCCATAATTACCTGCGGCACGATGTATTCTGTCCTATACGACACGTACCTCGACACGTCTAACCCGCTCCTCACACATCTCCCCCATCCTCTTCACCACACACATTATTTTGCCTCAAAGAGAAACCTGTTAAACGTGGTGTTTACCAAAAAGCTCTGGGCATGGACCTCTGCGGCATTTTTCGCATCGTACTTTACGAGCCCGCCGAGTGCTCGACTCAACCAACGGCTGTACAAGTACTTTGCAGCAACAACTGTTTGGTTATTGTTCACCGGCTGGTTCTTTGGTCCCTCACTGCTGGATCGGTTGGTTACTCAAACAGGAGGAGAGTGCTTCGTTCACCTTCCCTCGGGCGCTGTCGTCTCTATCCCTTCGGAACTTTGTTACACAAAATCCACAATCTCGCTGCAATCCCATCCTTTGCTGTTCCCCGCCGCACTGCAATTCCCTGAAGACGGCTGGAGTCAGATGCCGAGGTTACGAAGAGGCCATGACGTCTCCGGGCACCTATTCCTGCTCACACTCTCCGTCCTATTCCTTACCGAGCAACTCCATTACTCTTTCGCGTCCCAATCCCGATCTGCCGGTCCTACTGCCAATACCGACGATAAATGGCCGGCAAATCACAAGTGGGCAGTATTAGGAGATGTGGTGATTATCATCGTCGCGTTGTTCGCAACCTACACCACGAGCATATATTTCCACACGCCTCTCGAAAAGTTGACGGGCTTCGGTAAGCACCATACATCATTCTAGCCTGGTTGCGCTGACTCCAGTATGTAGCTCTTGGAGTTGCAGGCTACGCTATAACAAGGTTGCCAATCTTTGGCTCACCTGCCCCCATGCCTGCTCGTCCGGTGGGATCATAATCCTAACCGACGCTGTAGGTGGTTACTCTTGTCCGACAGTCGAGATATGGCTGACTGTTGTTCATCTAGTCATCGTCTGCTGCTGGTTTGCCATAGTGTAGCTAATATATCTAAGGTTATCTCACACAATAAGTGTGTCACTCCGTCCCTTGCTCGAGTTTGTACTTGTAGACTCTAGTCTTCCATAATCTTGGAAGATTTAGGGGAGGATTTATATAATTTACTCAGCACTGGTCTTAAGAACAATTACAAGTTTGTTCATTTCCCTTTGCTTCTAGATCTATTCGTCCAACCAGTCCAAGAATTGGGGTGTAAAGTATGTCAGGATCAGTGTACAACCTGTGTAATACGGTCGTCAATCAAATGTTATTGGGTATGCAACGAAGTTTCACGCACCAGCGCGGACCATGCTCTCGACGGTTTCAAACGCCATGGTACGCAAGTCATACACGCCAGCTCTCGCGCCGGCGACGACCATGGCGTACTCCCCACTCACTTGGTAGCACGCCAGAGGGTGGTCTGGCGCGAGCGCAGCAGCATCTTGAATGATATCCAGATAGGGCAGGGCGGGTTTTACCATGATGATATCCGCACCCTCTACCACATCACGTTGCTGGGATGATTGGTTGAGTTACTCTGTACTTCTATACATACCTACAGGTAGCAAAACACTCACAATCGCACGACGTGCAAGTCCTTTAGCGGCAGGCGGGAGTTGGTAGCATTTGCGGTTGCCAAAAGATGGTGCGCTCCCGGCAGCGTCTCTATATGCGGTTGATCCAGTCAGTGAGTCTGTGTGAATCCCCGACACCGGTGAAATGCTTCACGCACCTGAAAGGACCATATAGCGCGCTCGCGAACTTGGCAGAGTAACTCATCAAAGTGCATTTGTTGCCCAAGCCATTGTCAATCAGTGCCCTCTTGATAGCCTTTATCCTGCCATCCATCATATCACTGGGAGCAACACAGTGCGCACCGGCCTGTGCGTACGACAAGGCGACCTGAGCAATTCGTGCGACGGAGGGCTCAATGTTGATGGTGTTGTCTTCATTGAGAACTCCACAGTGTCCATGAGAAGTATATTCGCATAGACATACGTCGCATGCGATGTAGAGCTCGGGGTATAGTGCTCGCAACTTTTTGATGGCGAGGATGACTGGGCCATTGGGATCGTCTGCTGGAGTGCCTGAGCCATCCTGAAATTCACATGGTGTTAGTGTCTCAAGAAGACACGTATACCAAGGTCACACACACACCTTTTCACAAGTAAGAGGCACGCCGAATAGAATGACACTCTTCAGACCCTTCTTCACAAGTGGGCCGATAAATTCCTCGAGCTTGTTCACGCCCCAGCGAGCCTGTCCAGGTAAGGAAGGGATCTCGACGTGCGCATTTGGGTCGTCGGTGATGAAGATGGGGTACATCAGCATAGACTTTGTGATATTGCGTTTTGCTTGCCATGAGCGCGACAGTGGGTGCTGATAGCCACCTTGAAGGATTGACCTGGTATGGTATCAACGACCCCATATAAACAGTTGTATGTCTGATACTAGGGATAATGAGACTAACGAAATGTCCATGGTGTGCGGTTTGGGCCCGAGTGGAGGAAGTCGGTGGAAGAGAGGTGAGACGCTTAGTAGAAGGCGGTCCTGACAAGATCTAGGATAGCAAGTATTCATGCGTATATATACTACCTCGGTACTCTGAGTTCAGGAACAAGAGTGTGAATATTTGCATTCCGGAGAGACTAGGCTATTAGGTGGGTGTGAGAGAGAATGAGGTCCCATCCCCGGTTAACTCGAGTTCCGCCTTTCCTCAACTTTTGGACGGACTTCCAGGATACCCTTACATTCCCAGCGCATCTCAAGGTACATTGAAACTGATAATAACCCAGTTGGTCGCTTGATACATAGTCATGATAAATATTTTCAATCTCGTTTCGCATGATCACGGTGTATGAAGGGATGCGTTATGGTAAGGCGACAGTCTGCGACCGTGAAGGAGATCCTTTTTTCTGATTTTCCTCAAGTGATGCATGCCCTCTGCCTTTAGATGGGAATGAAGACCAAGGTGTCCGCGAATGCAAGGATGGATTTTAAGTCCTGAGGCCTGAGTGAGTGTCACGGCAGAAGCTGAGCCGCAAGTTGGGCGCTTTTCCCTTACAAGAGCGAAGATCACAGAAATTGGGCAGACCAATATTCGACGACGGCGCTCTCTTGCGAGTCACCTCCTTGACACAGGTTGGCTTAGCCTGCCTATATAACCCCTTCATCTTGCTATTTTCTAGTCATCGATTAGACATTCGACTGCAGCCATGTCGTTTCCTCCTCACGATCGTAAGTGATCACACTCGCGGTCGTCTGACCAGTAAATTTACTTGCAGCAGTGACCACGCCGTTCAACTTCGCCAAGGAGGAAGAGAAGGTTATAGCCTACTGGAGAGAGATAGATGCGTTCCAGACCAGCTTGAAACTTTCTGAAGGGAGACCAGAGTATACGTTCTACGATGGCCCACCGTTTGCAACTGGACTGCCGCACTATGGACATTTGCTCGCTGGAACTATCAAGGTACGCTGCCGTCTAGTCATACACGATGAGCCATGATGATCAACTCTCTACAGGACATCGTGACTCGCCATGCCCATGTCAGCGGCTACCATGTCTCAAGACGATTCGGCTGGGATACCCATGGCCTACCAGTCGAGCACGAGATCGACAAGAAACTCGGCATCACTGGACGGGAGGACGTTATGAATATGGGGATCGACAAGTACAACGCGGAGTGTCGTTCTATCGTCATGCGATATTCCTCTGAATGGCGCGCAACTGTTGAGCGTATGGGCCGATGGATCGATTTTGACAACGATTACAAGACCTTGAATCTACCGTTCATGGAGAGCGTATGGTGGGCGTTCAACGAGCTTTTTAAGAAGGGATTGGTGTATCGGGGCTTGAAGGTCATGCCTTACTCTACTGGATGCCTGACTCCACTTTCCAACTTCGAGGCTGGCCAAAATTACAAGGACGTGAACGATCCAGCAGGTGAGCCCATCAACGTACATCTTACGACTTTATATTTAGTCCATACACCAAGTTACCGTCGCATTCCCTCTCGTGGACGATGCAAAGACTTCGCTCCTCGCATGGACGACGACACCGTGGACCCTCCCTTCTAACCTCGCACTCTGTGTTCACCCCGACTTTACCTACATCAAAATCTACGACGAACAACACGACCAAAATTTCATTCTCGCAGAAGGTCTTCTTAAGACACTATACAAAGACCCAAAGAAAGCCAAGTTCAAGAAACTTGGTACATTCAAAGGTTCCGATATGAAAGGATGGAGATATGTACCGCTTTTCGAGTACTTTACCGAACAGGTGTGTGATCTCTCGAGAAATAAAAAGAAATAGTCAGCTGACATTGGCTGCGTCCAGTTCGAAGATAAAGCTTTCAGGGTGCTCAATGACACCTACGTCACTGCAGACGATGGTACAGGTATCGTTCATCAAGCACCTGCTTTTGGAGAGGACGATCACCGTATCGCCATCGCCAACGGTGTATTACGCGCTGAAGAGATGCCACCATGCCCGATTGATGACGCGGGTAGGTTCACAAAGGAGGTCCCTGATTTCGCTGGTCAGCACGTCAAGGTCAGAGTCACTCGTTGAATATACTATAAAATGATTTCGCTGAGAAGTTTGTTTGATTAAGGCAGCAGACAAGGATATTCAGAAGGTGCTTAAGGCGAAGGGTCGCCTGATTGTGCAGTCTACGCTTATGCACTCGTACCCCTTCTGCTGGAGGCGAGTGATTTAGATGGTCTTGTTGGGTTCTATGTCTTGACGGTCGCTTGTTCAATAGATCAGGAACACCTCTGATTTACCGTGCCATCCCAGTTTGGTTTATTCGTGTTACTCCTATTGTGGATCAACTTGTTGCTAATAACAAGGAGACTCGATGGTGGGGATCATCATCTGTTTCAGCTCACAGTCTGTCCTGATATGGCGGATTTTTAGGGTACCACAAAACGTTGGAGATAACCGATTTGGTAATTGGTTAGCTAATGCTCGTGACTGGAACGTCTCAAGAAATCGCTACTGGGGTACGCCTATTCCTCTGTGGGCGAGCGAAGATATGGAAGAGGTATGTCGGGGGTTTTTTTGTACCAATAATTGTAACTAAAGTCCGAGCTCTATAGATCATTTCTGTCGGCTCGGTAGAAGAACTTGAGAGACTTTCTGGTGTAAAGGGTATCACCGACCTCCACCGCGAAAGTATTGACCATATCACCATTCCCTCACAATGTGGCAAGGGCACTCTCAAGCGTGTTGAGGAAGTGTTCGATTGTTGGTTCGAATCTGGAAGGTATGTTATTGATACACACTGTTCCAGGTTGTCTGAGATTAACTCTGACGTCATTATAGCATGCCTTATGCGCAACAACATTATCCTTTCGAGAACAAGGAGCTTTTCGAGAGTACCTTCCCGGCTGATTTTGTTTCGGAGGGTATCGATCAAACTCGAGGTACGTTGGCGGTCCATCTGCATGTGCTCGTATTCATGACGCGCTTGCAGGATGGTTCTACACTCTTCTTGTCCTCTCGACGCATCTATTTGGAAGGGCACCTTGGAAGAATCTCATCGTCACTGGTCTTGTTCTCGCTGCGTGAGTATTCCCTGGCGTCTGTTGCATATCGTGCGTACTGAAGAATTTACAGAGACGGAAAGAAGATGAGCAAGAGTTTGCGCAATTATCCTGATCCAAACCTTATCATCAACCAGTACGGTGCTGACGCAACAAGGTCTGCCTCCATAACTGCTACTCCATCAAACGGTTTATTGATTTTCTAACAGGATGTTCCTTGTCAACTCCCCTATCGTCCGCGGTGATAACCTGCGTTTCCGTGAAGAGGGTGTCCGTGAGGTTGTCTCGCGGGTCCTGCTCCCTTGGCTCAATGCTTTCCGCTTCTTCTTGGGCCAAGTCAACCTTCATCGCAAGACTGGCGACTTTGAATTCAAGTACAACCCTCATGCGACTGTCTCAAACAATGTCATGGATCGCTGGATCCTCGCCAGATGTCAGTCACTTATCAAGCTCGTGCGTGAGGAGATGGCGGCGTACCGACTTTACACTATCATCCCCCGATTGTTGGAACTGGTTGATGAGTTGACTAACTGGTACATCCGCTTCAACCGCAGACGGTTGAAGGGCGAAGATGGAAAGGAAGACACAGTCGCTGCTTTGAACACGCTATTCGAGACTCTCTTCACTCTTTGCCGAACCATGGTATGTTTCGACTGGCGTTACCAATAATAAGAATCAGCTGACATTCGTCTTTACAGTCATCTTATACCCCTTTCCTCACCGAAAACGTCTATCAATCACTTCGTACTTTCATCCCTGAAGATCCCAAGGCCGGTGATACCCGATCAGTCCACTTCCTGCTTTTCCCTGAAGTGAAAGAGGAGTACTTTGATGTGATTATTGAGAGGCAGGTCAAGCGCATGCAAACAGTCATCGAGTTGACTCGTGTTCTACGTGAACGACACACACTCTCATTGAAGGTACGACACCCATCCATACATGACATTAACCATCTGATTAAACACGTGGACAGACGCCTCTACGTGAACTTCTCGTATTCCACCCCGAGCAAGAGTGGCTAGACGATGTGAAGTCGCTAGAACGCTACATCCAGTCTGAGCTGAACGTCCGGGACGTTATCTTCACCTCAGACGAGTCATTGTCCGGTGTGAAATACCGTGCGGTTGCCGACTGGGCCGTGCTCGGACGCAAACTCCGGAAGGATTTAGGACGTGTCAAAAACGGACTGCCAAAGGTCTCCAGCGAGGACGTCAAGAAGTACATCAAGACTGGAAAGCTCGTCGTTGATGGGATTGAGCTAGTGGAAGGAGACCTCACCGTCCAACGATATATCGACCTCCCCGAAGCGGCCGAGGCCCAACACGCTACGAACACGGATAACGACGTCGTAGTACGCCTCGACATCCAAGTTCACCCGGAGCTGACCGGACAGTGGCTAGCGAGAGAGTTGATCAACCGTGTACAAAAACTCCGCAAGAAGGCTGGGCTTCAAGCCACCGATGATGTCGACATATTCCACCAGTTCGAGGGCGGCGAGGGCGGAGAGTTATTGACGGCTATGAAGGAGCACGAAGAGACCATCAAGAAGACGGTGCGCGGCGTTCCACAGGATGCCAGCAGGCGCAAGGCTACGCAGAAGATTCTCATTGAGGAAGAGCAAGAGGTGTCCGATGTGAAGTTTATCCTGTCGTTGGCGCAGCCGTAAGGTCAATTGCATATCTAACAGAGCAGAAAAAATGTATTACAGTAGTTGTCTCCATAGAATACAGCCGCATGAAGGTGCTTGATATTGGTACACTGGTTGTCCAGGCTATTTCTTGGAGGTCCCGAAGCCGCCGAAACCCATCATCTGCATCATGTCGTTATCGCCTTGTACCATAGCTGTGTCCTTGACCAACTCCACCCGAGCTCTCTCCTTCTCGGCCTTCTTTAGGGCTTTCTTCTCCTCACGTATGGCATCTTCTTTCGCCCGGACTTCCGCCAAACGTTGCTCAAAGTCAAATGACTTCGCATTTGATGCCTCTTTTGTCTTTTCACGAAGGTATGCTATTCGTGCCCTGACCTGTTCGACTGTAGAACGCTCTATCCGTGTAGTTTGACCGAGAGCTCGAAGATCTGATAGAATGGTCACGGCAAGAAGGGAACATGACGAGGATAGCACGTACGTGCGCGACCATTTATGTGATCCAGATACCCTACACTGTCTTTGTATGTGCGATTACAGGTTTCACAGAAGAAACCCGGTACACCTGGTCCTCGGCCACTTGTATTCTGAACGACAATAGTCTTGCCAAGGTTCTTGTCGAGCTCAAGAGCCCCCTCTCGACGTTTCATGAGCTCCGTAGGTTTAGGCAGGTCTTCCTTCCGCCCCTTTCGGGGTCTCTTGCCTATACCTCCTCAGAAATTATCAATATCAAGTGTACACCGCACACACCTTGCTTCATACGCTCATCATTCTCTTGCATCCTCTCCCTCTCCTCCTGGTCTTTCTTCTTCGCCTTCTCGGCATATTCTTCTTTGTCCCATTTCTTGCGAAAGTCAGTGTCCGATGCCTTTGTGCCGTAGGCACCGCCAGAAGTAGACATATTCGCGAGGGGTGCCTCGGCGAGATGGTGGTGTCTTCCAACCCGGAACGAAACTTAGCGCTTAGACGTATCATCTCAGCGCCTTCGCGTTTTCGTCCACCTTCGCCCTCATCCAAATAGTCATTAATATCGTTCGGACCTTAAGTCTCTGTCGCCCAGAGAAGTATTTTTATGCAGACCAGCGGCACTGTGACTGAATACTCGAAGTGTTGTTCTATATCCCTGGTATCGTTCTAGCATATCTCCAAGGAAGCCTTACTTTCTGCATCCACTGCAGGCTTGGGAACTGCTGTGGTTAGTTTGGCCCTCTCATGTCTAGTCCATGTATGACTCTGAATATCAACCAGGTAGATGTAATATTAATGCTGCATTTGTCCGCCATTTATCCACTCAAAGGCTGATGGAACAAATCGCAGCGCTAAGGCCTTTCACACCGAACAAACGATTATTTCTAGACAAGATGTGGTCCAACACTTCCGCTGTCGACTCCCATCCCCCTGACACTAGCCATGGACTCTCGTCCTGCTAAAGAGAACTGGCAAGTCATTAGCACACCATTGGGTAGTGCCCCCGAAGTATCCGTCCAGTTCTTCTTGAACCGATTCCTTCCTCCTTTGTCCTCTGGAATTGATATAACTGGAGTCGTTTCGAGTCTGAAGAGGAGAGGCAGGAAAGGTCACAGAGCTATCACGGATCAAGGACGCTGGAGATCTTTCGCCATGGACCCTAAGAGACGGAACGAACCAGAGTACGATGTCTTTGCGCCGTTGATAAAAGTGGCAGAGGCGATTTCGAATGAGGGGTCAATACGGCATGCCATACAGGCCCTCGACTACCGACATAATGCATTTCCTACACTGAACCTCTACGATAGAACGGGAATTTCACGTCCTGACGCGTATCTTGTCTCAAAGGGGTGCACGCGTTCCGGCGCCGATCTTCGTTGGTCGGATATCGTAGTTCCAGGCGAGTACCATAAAGAGGACACTGCCGCAGTTAGGATGGAGGTACGGGTGGAACCCTCTCACGTTCTCCTGCTCTGACATCTCCAACGCAGAACGCCGAGAAAATTTCATGGAGCATGCGCAATTGCATGCGATACGACGCGCGCCGTCGATTTATATTTGGCTTTACGATAGAAAATACCAATATGCGGCTATGGTTCTGTGACCGTTCGCAAGTTGTCATATGCAAGCCTTTCAATTTCATCACGGTGCGAATACCAAATCCATCCGAAATGGACCAGTTTACTGATACGGCAATGAAGGAACACGCTTATTTTACCTATTTCCTTCTGTCCGTCTCGATGACAGGACCGCATCAACTAGGATATGATCCTACCATAAAGCTTCTCGGAGACAGCGAGGATCCTCGCTATGAGATCACAGTACGGTCTGATTTGGACGGAAGCGAGAGGATTTACCGCACGTTGGGCCTTCTGTCTGACGCTGGTGCATGTGCTTTGCGAGGTCGGGGGACGAGGGTGTGGAAGGCAATCAAGATTGAAGATGGCCAGGAGTGCGGAGAACCAGTGGCATTGAAGGACTCCTGGATCGATGCAGGCCGACCGCGTGAAGGCTACATCTTGACTCAGATGCGAGGGTACAATAATCCGGAGAGACTCTCTGGGTATGCGGAGAAGTTCTTCCTGACGGCAGAGTGCTATGGGGATGTCTTCGTTGACCGCGAGCTGGGTCATGTGGACGCCGTTCGACCATTTCTAATGCCTGAATCAAGGAGTCTGTCCGAATCTGATAGCAATACAACACCTCGCGCGCCGACGTCTAGTATGGGATGTGAGGATGCTCTAATCTCACATAAGAAGCCTGGACAGAACATACATCCTAGCGTGGGCCGTCAAGTGCATCATCGCATTGTCTTCAAAGAAATCTGTACGTCATTATACCGGGAAAAGTCGCTGTCGACAATATTTAGGCTGCTTGGCCAGGTTGCTGGAGGTAAGTCCATAGCTTGTCCGCTAGCGATGCGCAAACTTACCAACGTGGCTCTGGTTAGCATTGCTTATAATGCATGACGCGGGGTGGATTCACCACGACATCAGCCCAGGCAACATCCTCGTGGACGAGAACGGCTGCGCCAAATTGACTGATTTAGAATATGCGCAAAGAATGGATGACACTGCCAGGGAGGAACTTCGTGTGGTTCGTCTATCTATTCGCTTTCTTTTCCAACTACGCTAATGGGCATCAACCATGATACAAACTCACAGGGCACGCCAAATTTCATGGCAGTGGAGGTTGATAGCCAGTGTTATCAATATCTACCCTTGTCACGTTACTGTGTGGGCCTGGAGTCAACACAACAGGACAGTGATCCTGAGCGGACGACAAGGCTCATTGCGGCTGCATTCAATATGGAACGCCACGGTCCGTTGCTTCCCGAGCGCAATTCCTTGGAACATCGTGCTGTTCGTCCACTGCCGCCCCACATACCCCTCCGGTACAATCCCATCCACGATTTGGAGTCGCTATGGTGGATCGCAGTTTATTTTGTCCTCGGCATGCAGTTGAAGCCCGATAGCGAAGCAGAGTCACAGACATTCTGTGCTGATGAACTATATCCAACGACACAGCAGAGATACTATGCTGGGAGATTGTTCTTCAATGCTACTTCTAGATTCAGTGTCATGAATGACTCAACTTTCTTTGCGGCGATCGTACAGTCCTTATCCCCCTCGCTGCATGATATCGGGATGGTTTTGGAAGACGTTAGGATGGAGCTGTTCAGGACCTATAGCCATGTTGAGCAGGACGCTAGCACTATCGATCATAAGGCCGCAGAAGGCCTTCACGCTTTGCTGCTAGAGGGATTCCTAGATATTGCCGGGACCTTGCAAGAGAACGACCTTGTTGTTTGTCCCTTCAAGGAGTAGCATGTTCCAATACCCCAATCTTGCGAAACGTAAGACTTTTTCTGTGATGATAGACATTGCAATAAGCTCAGCTATAGTACTTGGACCACTCATATTGCTCGTATTAATTAAATTATTTATTATGTCACACAAACACCTTGTGTCAACACTTAATTGTTAAAACCGTTCGGGCTGGCGGGATCAAGGCCGTAAATGGCAAGATCCCGCCCCTGCAAAACAATAGTCCGCCGGGTAACAACAAAGCTATGGCCGCCTTTGTACTCGGTCTTGTGTACTTTGGAAACAACAAACTCGAAGTTATGTGTGGCCATCTTAACCTCCACATCATCCTCTCATCGCAAAACGGATATGAGCAATTCCAATGCTACAACTGGGCAGGTCTCTCAACCTACAACTACTCTGGCGACGCCGCAGGGGAATGCCACACAAGTCTCGGCTCGATTATTTCTCGACGATATCCTGCCTCCCTTGGACTCCGGAGCGGATGTAGACGCATTGATCCAACGAAATCCTCCAGTACCCCGCAAATTTGGGAAGCTTATCACTACAGGGGGTCGCCTGTGGGGATTTCCAAAGAATCCATCGAAGTCAAGAAGATTGGAGAAAGCTGCGTACAAGAATTTAGATCATGTAGCAGCGTCGATTGCACAGGAAGGGAGTAAACAAGGCTTCAAACGGGTCGTAGAGTTCACGACGAATGCGACCGGGGATGCAAGAATAGGCAGGCGGCAGGCTGGGTCTTTCCCAGATGCATATTTTCTTGTACGTAAAGACAGCTCGGACGGTGTCGTCGGATGGCCAGAGGTCGCTGTTTGCGGAGAATATCGTAAAAATGCGAGCCCGAACGACGAACGCGAGGTGAGTGTCGCGTTTGGTCCCGTAATACGAGAGCTTGCGCTGAAGGACGGATGGCCAACCTAGAACATAGCAAAGGTTGTCCAGAGTATGCGTAACTGCATGCATCTAGACCCTCGACGACGATTTACCTATGGCTTCACTATGGAAGACACTAGGACGAGGCTGTGGTACTCAGACCGGTCCCAAATTTTAGTATCAGAGCCCTTCAACTTCACGGAAGTAAGTGTGGACTCATGAAATTATGAGTATAAGGTCTCCTAAGCGATTTTCCACAGGAACACCATTTTCTAGTCCATTTTTTTCTGTCTATCATGTTCGCCGAGGCCCATCAGCTGGGATGGGATCCTACAATGAAATCACTCGCCGACGGCCGAATCGAGATTGCGGTGCAATCAGGAAACGACGGCGAGGCGCTCTATCGTACCATTAACCTGCTCTCTGATATTGGCTCAGCCGACTTAATCGGAAGAGGGACGCGCGTTTGGAAAGCCGTCAAGATGGTAAACGGCGAGGAGTTCGGAGAACCCGTCGCTCTGAAAGATTCATGGGTTGACTACAGCCGCAAAAGAGAGGGGGCCATTCATGAACGGATTAGAGAATCAATTCTTGCCACCGCACAGGCAGAGTTATTTACCCGACATTTCCTCACTGTCGAATGCTACGGAGACGTCCTTGTGCTTGACGAGCAGGACCGCACCCGACCACCCCAGGACCACAGTCTTTCGAGTTCACCGGAACTGGCTTTAACATCAATACATACTTCGGAGTATCATCAAGTCCACCATCGCATCGTTTTCAAGGAGGTTGGGTTACCTCTTAGTAAGGTGACTTCTCTTCTTGAGGTTTTCAACGCCCTAGGCGACGTTGTTGATGGTAAGTCGTCCTTTCGCACCTTGCTTTGCGTTTATAATATGGTTTGTGGCTAGGCCTGCGTTGTCTACACGAGTGTGGCTGGGTACATCGCGATATAAGCACCGGGAACGTCGTCATTGTCGATGGCATTGCTAAGATCACTGATCTAGAGTACGCGACAAGCGACGACGAGACCGTGAAGGTCGGAAAGACGGTAAGCTCTACCCTTGGTAGACCAACAGACTCTCAACTCACCTCAATCTTAAGGGTACCATTTTCTTTAGACCTGTCGAGGTCGACGGTCCGTCGTATATGTTCCTCCCACCTCCTAAGCTCCCTCCTCCCTCCCGTCCAATAGATCGTAAGGCTCGGATGGCGAGATGGGCAGCGTCATACGACGACCCGTCTCTTCCTCCCCCCGCATTGCGCAAGCGAAGTCCTCGCCAAGAGGAACCCAAGGCGCCGCGAATCTCTAAATACGGGAATCTGGTATTCAGATACAATCCTCTCCATGACTTGGAGTCTGTCTGGTGGATGGCGGTGTACTTCGTTTTCAATAGAGAAGTCGACATTGACGATGATGGCGTGGATACGGAAACACGTCGCATGGAAAGTCAGCGACAATTCGCGCGGGAGCTATTCTACCAGGCGATCCCCAGGCTTAGAGTCATGGCAAGTGAAGCTTTCTTCGGAAGTCATTTGGATTGTCTCCATCCATCTATTGCACCGATAGGGGAAATTCTGGAGGATGCCAGGATTGAGCTTGTCGCTGGCTATCGACGCGCAGAGGAAGATATCCAAACTATCGGTCGCCACGCTGCAAACGGGCTTCACGCCGAGTTCAAGCAACAGTTCCTCATTATCGCAAACCAATTGCGGATGAATGACTTGCCTCTCCGCCGTTTCAATGAACGTACGTGCCCAAGAGTGATACCCGCGGTCGATGCGGTGATTGAAGCTAGAGATCTGTAGTACATGTAGAATCATATGTCTAATTGTCGTTCAACTACTTCGCTTGCGTTCTCACCGCCCATACGAGATATACACGCCCGAAGAAGTATGTGTAGATTGGTTGTCATATGTCTCATGTACTGATGTAAAGGTAAGGGGAGGCTTGTTTCGTAGATCAAATTTCAAATTTACATGTCAGAGCTGTCTTCGGTGCAGTATTTTCCTCGCTCTTGCAGTCAAACCAATGCCCCTCAATGGGCTCGTAGTGCATGATAGTTTTTGCTTTTTGAAAGGTCTCTCATCACCTTCGTTTGAACTTGCTTCTCTCCGTCGCGCACTCGATGCTGCATTCAGAGAAGCGCCCTCCAGTCCTAGTGCCTTCTGCATTTTTCTGATAACACTTCGCGCCGTGGCACCAGAGAGTACCGGGGGTCCCATGGAATTAGCCGGAGTGTCCTTGCTGAGATCGTCGGGCAATGGTACAATCTCAAATCGGGTGACTTCGACATCAGTTACCGATAGCACCCCTGCAATCTCTTCGAATGCTTCTGCAAATTTGTCCCCCAGGTTGGAAGCAACGTCAAAGCTGATTCCAGCGATATTGGTTTCAGCCTTATGATAAGCCTCTACTAGGAGACCCCTGAGCTCTTCAAGCTTTTCTCCAATATATAGAATAGAGGGATGGAGGAGAGGGAGACCCATGGAGAAGTGACCGGTAGTCAAGAACACTTGCATCCTTGATAAACGGTCGTTGAAGATACTGCATGCGAAACTCTTTTGTCCAGCGATCCGTCTTGGATCGTCATCCCACTCCGAGTGCGGGGCTTGTCCACCTTTGAGTCGGACAAACCCCCTATTTGTAACGAAGTAAACGGCAATCCACCATAGAGACTCCAAGTCATGCAGGGGATTGTAAACGAAAACGGGGTGGTGTCGCGGTGTCGGTGATTTCCTGATGGGTCCAGACGTCGTTGCCCTATAGGCGAAGGAAGACTCCGCCAGTCGAGTATCTCTTGCTTGGTCTGGTGGCAGAAATAATGTTGATGCATACTTCTGTCGGGAGAAGCTGCTGACCTTCTTTGTAGAACATAGCAGTTCTGGGGGTAGAAACAAATATCTACGATGCTCGACTTCAACAGCAACGAAGTAATTGTTCAACTAAACTATCAATGAGTACATAAAACGGTTCATGATAGGTAGAATAGACACACCGTTCGAATATTATGATGCGTGTCTTGTTTCTCCCGTTTGGCATATTCGAGATCTCCGATCTTAGCCCTGTCATTGACTACAAGTATGTTCGTCGCACTGACGTCGCGGTGCACCCAGCCAGATACATGCATTGCAACAAGAGCTTTAAGTTTAATCACAGTGAGCTATGTGTAGGTGTTCAAACATCAACTGGCATACTTACCCACGCTTGTATCGGTCAAAACCGAGAAGACCCTTCTCAGAGACGTGATCTCGTGGAGTGGTATACCGACCTCGTTGAAAACGATACGATAGTGGACTTTACGGTGGTATTCTGGGGTTGGATCAGATACCTTGTCTGGGGCGTCCTCAGGCGATCCAATCGCTACCCGCACCATCAGACTGGCTGCCTTATTGCGTTCATCGGTAGGTTGCGGAAGCTCCAATAAAAATTCGCTCTTTTCGAGCGTATCAGATAGTGTCCGCGTGCAATCTCGTTCCTTGTCGATAAAAACATCCCCATGAGACTCGATTGTAAACAAAGCCCCAGTCAAAACGCGTTCGTCCTCCTCTGATTGTGTGGAACCACGGAGCTTCAAAATGATGTCGCCTTCACGTTCGCGGTCTTCGTCGATCCAACTGTCCTTAAGTATATAGGTTTGATGCTGTTCGACGTTATTCTTGATTTCATTCACCTTCCATACTCGCGTTCCTTTACCGTGCAGAGCTTCGGCACCAACGGTAGAAAGCGGTTTTCCAGGCCTCGTCCGGAAAATGCGCTCTTCGCCGTTTTCTCCACAAACCACTATGTCGTACCGATCCAGACAACCGGGCGCCAGTGATATTGAGGGATCCCATCCTATCTGATGTTCGTCCCCGTAGAGCATTGTAACAAAGAAACGGACAAAGGTGTGATGATCCTGTGATTCGGTATTCAGCATCGAGCCGTAAAATATGTTTTAGGAGACTGACCAGATCAAAATCGAACGCATCCGAGACGACCATGTTGGAGCGATCACAATACCAGAGCCTCATATCGGTATTTTCAAGGGTGAAGCCGAAAGTGAATCTCCGGCGGACATCATCCCGCATGGTCTGATTTAAGTCCCAGACAATCTTTCCAACGTTCTGGTGGAAGCACCTGTTAGTTAGTTACAGTAATGGCAATACTATGTTGTGAAACTTGCGTACATCGTTGCGAGCATTGATACTCGTATTACTCTTCTTGTATTGAGCAGATAACGCAATATTTACCCAGTTCACTTTGCTGTTCTCCCCGACTCCCCCGACGCCTGCCTTATATCCGTAGCCATCAGGCCGATCCGTACTGCGTCTAAGACTATATGCAGGAATTTGACTTGGCGCCTGCTGGAACTCCAGCGTTCTGGGGAAATCCCTTAAGGCTGGTGTTGCGATTATGGAGGCCACGACCTCCGTAAAGGGCATGAACGCCGTGTCTTCCACAAAGCTAGATAGTCTCGGCTGTGTATGGAAATGTTTCCAGCGGCCACCTACAATAGCAGGGTCCGATCCTGTGCTGAGTTCTTCTACGACAGCATTGACGTCTATGCCATGAGGAACGAGGGGTAGGAACTGTTCGAAAAATGCGCGGGTTGTGACCTGAGGAATAGAGGTGCCGATGTCGACCTTTAGGGCAGTGCGACCCGCCTTCAGATCAAGATAAGCAGATGCGGAGAGGAGAGTTTTCCTGGAGCCTGGTGTATCGGGTGTACGTGTTGATATGCCAGGATCAAAAGTTGCCTCTCGATAAGTCGGAAGCATGTCAATTGAATGATAGGGGGAGTCAGGATAGTGGCTGTTTGAACGAAAGTTGGATTCTCATAGATGTAGATATTATTTGTGTGGCCTGGGTGGCGGACAAAGGGCCTATAGCGTATCGGGCCCATGCGTCTCATTTGAGAAAACAAAAGGGGCATGTCCGATGGCCAAAGCGTCCGCTCGTGGTCCATTATTTACGGGAGCTCTGAGATGTGAATCGACGTTGGGTAATCCTGTTGTAAAATGCAAAAAGAAGAGGAGGGTTTGGTAGTATTCGTTTGGGAAGACTTGCATCAAAAGGGTATCTCTGTCAACTGGCTAAGTTATGGAAGTCACATGAAATAGAAAACAGAGGGCTATGTCACCATAATATCTGAATACAGCGCACCTTCCATCACATACCTCATCGCATTCCAATTCCATCGCATTTTGGGATAACTAAGGACGTCTATTTCTTAGTGAATCTGCAAGATAATCATAAGACCAACGTAAGTCTCAACTCAGGCAACTCATGATATACCTTCTGAAGTGACATTCCAATCGACAACGTCCAGCTACGATGCCCAGCTTGGCATCCACGATATTTCATACTCCCGAGCCTGACTCGCATAGTTCAAAGACGGAGCATGGGACCGAGCGTGGGAAAGAAGAAAGCAAACCGAAAGGGAACAGAATACGGAGCGCCCGGGTTGTAGAAATCGTGTCCCCACTAAAATTCAAGCTCAAGGCCCAAGGTGTTTCAACGTCGACGGGAAGGGCGGGCCGTACAAGTACCCCCGCTGGCCCGTAACAACAGGTAGGAACAAAACCACGACCTTTGTACTCTGTTGGCACTGCTAATATTTACATGAACTCGAACAAACTCGAGGTTAGGCTATGGGACCACATATCGATATATCACCTCCGAGTCTGCGAAAGACGAATATGAGTATAGTTGCTTCCGGATATTGACTTCCGCGACGTTGTCGTACTCGACGATATGGACGACGCAACCCCTTGAAACCCCTAGCCATGATGTACATGCATCATACCTGGCGCTGAGCGTTCATACGGATATTCCTCATGGTATCAACATACTAGTCCGCAGGGTACTAACAAAGCTTATGAAAAAGTCGATTATCATCTTTTTCCATTGGTCAGCAACGGAGACTAAACAAAGCTATGGCCGTTGTACTCCGTCTTAGGTCTCCTGCACACAACAAACTCGATATTATGTGCGACCATCTTGACTCCCGCATTATACCCTCGACGAACCACAGCTATGAGCGATTTCAACGCTACCACCGGGCAGGCCTCTCAACTTGCAAACATTCTGGCGACGCCACAGGGGAACGCCTTACAAGTCTCAGCTCAATTTTTTCTTGACGATATTCTGCCTCCCTTGGACACCAGAGTGGACGTAGACGCGTTGATCCAACGAAACCCGCCGGTGCCCCGTAGAATTGGGAGCCTCATCACTACAGAGGGTCGCCTGTGGGGATTTCCCAAGAATCCATCGAAGTCAAAAAGGTTGGAGAAAGCTGCGTACAAGAATCTGGATTATATAGCGGCATCGATTGCGCTGGAAGGGAGTAAAAAAGGCCTCAAACGGGTCGTAGAATTCACAACGAATGCGACCGGGGATGCAAGAATGGGCAAGCGCCAGGCTAGGTCCTTCCCGGATGCATACTTCCTTGCTTGTAAAGAAGGCACAAGTGGCATTGTTGAATGGCCAAAGGTCGCGGTCTGCGGAGAATATCGTAAGAACGCGAGCCCTGAGGATGAACGCGAGGTGAGTGTCACAGTCTATTCCGCGCATGGCTCAGAACGCGTGCTGAAGGGCAGATGACCAACCCAGAACATCACGAAGATTGTCCAGAGTATGCATAATTGCATGCATCTAGATCCTCGACGACGATTTACCTATGGCTATACTATGGACGACACTAGGACGAGGTTGTGGTACTCAGATCGGTCCCAAATTTTAGTATCAGAGCCCTTCAACTTTATGGAAGTAAGTTTGAAACAATCAAATCATGAGTATTATCTGTCCTAAGAGATCTTCCGTTTAGGACCACCATTTTCTAGTCCATTTCTTCCTGTCTATCATGTTCGCGGAATCCCATCAGTTGGGATGGGATCCTACAATGAAATCACTGTCCGACGGCCGAATTGAGATTGTGGTGCAACCAGAAAACGACGGCGAGGAGCTGTATCGTACTATTGACTTGCTCTCTGATATTGGCTCAGCTGACTTAATCGGAAGAGGGACGCGCGTTTGGAAAGCCGTCAAGATGGTAAACGGCGAGGAGTTCGGAGAACCCGTCGCTCTGAAAGATTCATGGGTTGACTACAGCCGCCAAAGAGAGGGGGCCATTCATGAACGGATTAGAGAATCAATTCTTGCCACCGCACAGGCGGAGTTATTTACCCGACATTTCCTCACTGTCGAATGCTACGGAGACGTCCTTGTGCTTGACGAGCAGGACCGCACCCGACCACCCCAGGACCACAGTCTTTTGAGTTCTCCGGAACTGGCTTTAACATCAATACATACCTCGGAGTATCATCAAGTCCACCATCGCATCGTTTTCAAGGAGGTTGGGTTACCTCTTAGTAAGGTGACTTCTCTTCTTGAGGTTTTCAACACCCTAAACGACGTTGTTGATGGTAAGTCGTCCTTTCGCACCTTGCTTTGCGTTTATAATATGGTTTGTGGCTAGGCCTGCGTTGTTTACACGAGTGTGGCTGGGTACATCGCGATATAAGCACCGGGAACGTCGTCATTGTCGACGGCGTTGCCAAGATCACTGATCTAGAGTATGCAACAAGCGACGACGAGACTACGAAGGCTGGACAAACTGTAAGCTCTACTTTTGGTAGATCAACAGTCTCTCAGCTCACCTCAGTATCAAGGGTACCATTTTCTTTAGACCTGTTGAGGTCGACGGTCCGTCGTATATGTTCCTCCCACCTCCCAAGCTTCCTCCCACCTATCCAATAGATCGGAAGGCTCTAGTGGCGAGATGGGCAGCGTCATACGACGACCCGTCTCTTCCTCCCCCCGCATTGCGCAAGCGAAGTCCTCGCCAAGAGGAACCCAATGCGCCGCAAGTCTCTAAATACAAGGATTTGGTATTCAAATACAATCCTCTCCATGACTTGGAGTCTGTCTGGTGGATGGCGGTGTACTTCGTTTTCAATAGAGAAGTCGACATTGACGATGATGGCGTGGATACGGAAATACGTCGCATGGAAAGTCAACGACAATTCGCGCGGGAGCTATTCTACCAGGCGATCCCCAGGCTTAGAGTCATGGCAAGTGAAGCTTTCTTCGGAAGTCATTTGGATTGTCTCCATCCATCTATTGCACCGATAGGGGAAATTCTGGAGGATGCCAGGATTGAGCTTGTCGCTGGCTATCGACGCGCAGAGGAAGATATCCAAACTATCGGTCGCAACGCTGCAAACGGGCTCCACGCCGAGTTCAAGCAACAATTCCTCATTATCGCAAACCAATTGCGGATGAATGACTTGCCTCTCCGCCGTTTCAATGAACGTACGTTCCCAAGAATGATACCCGCGGTCGATGCGGTGATTGCAGCTAGAGATTTGTAGTACATATAGAATCATATGTCTAATTGTCGTTCAACTACTTCGCTTGCGTTCACATTGCCCATATGAGAGATATACGCCAGAAGAAGTATGTTATAAGAGGAGGGTTGTTTCGCAGATCAAGTTTCAAATATGAATGCCAGAGCTGTTTTCCGTGTAGTGTTTTCCTCGCTCTCGCAGTCTTGAAACCAATGCCCCTGAATGTGCTCGTAGTGTTTGCTAGTTTTCGCTTTTTGAAAGGCCTCTCGCCCTCATTTGAACTTATTTCTTTCCGTCGCGCACTTGCAATTTGTACATCTTTTAGTATGCTATTTGGGATTATAGTGCCTATGAACTTCGTAAGCAGTACTAAGGTATATACTTAAATTTTAAGTTGCGCGAACATGTTTCAAGACTGGTTTACGGTAATTAGGAATGTAAGGCACGTTGTTAAACGGTAAGGCGCGTGTAAGAGGCCGAGGGCGCCCAAGTGGATGCTATGGAGAATCAAAGTGATTGAGGTTTTGCTGATGAACTTGTCGGTTCTTCAGACCCACGGTAAAACAATTTGAAGCGCCTTCATAATGAATAACATAATGGTAGCAATTAAATGTACATCATCCACGACGGAATATAATCTCCCGAGGCTTTAGGTGTTCCATCGCGTTCAAGCTCCCACTGGGCCCATGCCTGTGTCAAACTTGCTCTCCTCCTGCCTAGTTTTTCTTGATCCTTCAGGTATGCTAGATTCTGGTCTGGGTACTGACGTAAAAGATTCAGAAGCATGGGTAGCATTGGCTTGTACGACTGGTATATTCGGAATTTCGGGTGTAACGGCAGCAGCATCAACGACGGTTGAATCCATCATGACCGAGTGTCTTTCTTGGTCCCAATGGCGGCGATTGCGCCTTCCTCCTCTAGATAACCGAGCGGGCGACGAGGTGTGCACATCGAAACTTCCTTCATGGACGTCTAAAGCCCCTGGCCCACTTGCAATCGCCGCCCCACCAGATTCTGGAAATTGCACAAGCGTGGTATTTTCCCGCACGACCACAGTTTCTCCATGGTCGCCACCCATTTGTTCTGGTTCAACCCTTGCTCCCCCGCTGGCAGATTCTATAGAATGACTACTCAATCCCTCCTGTCCTACCACTGGCAGTGCGACTCCCGGCGTTCCAGAGCCCTCGAGTCTGATAGTCATCCCATCACTTGTTGGTCCACTTGTGTCGGTATTCGGAGCCTCTGCAACAAGCTGTTTTATCCGCCAAGTGTTGCTCCCAGTGAAGATGCCATTGAGCGTCGAGAGGAGTTCTTTCCCAAAGAAAGAATCTTTTGGATCGAATGAATCTTTCCAAGCTTGATAGTGGTGATCTCTGTCGGCGTAGATATCATCAAGAGTAAACCCGTAACGAGATGCATAGATAGCCTTTTCATTGCGATCAATGGCCTTCAAACAGAGTTTCGCAATTTGTGCTCTCGCCATCTCCTCAGCGTCCCACCCTTCCTGCGGGTCTTCCTCCGACATGTGCGATTGCTTCGTAACAAAATGCTGCCGCTGCTTCAACACCGACAGTAGAGCTTCTAATTGTTCCCCCTGTAGCTCTGGTGACTGTAGATCGTCAAGCATAGAGTTCCGCCATTCCTGCGTTTCGTCCAATTGCTGTTGGGATACTGCATCAGCGAACCATTCCATCCCTTCACCCTGCTTTTGGATCGCGGAATTTAGCGAGCTGAGTAGATGTCGAATGTTATCCTCAACTGCAACATTCCCCGATGGCCCGTCGGGTAAGTCTGCTACCACACGAATTGCCATTTCACAAAGGCCCAATATGTTTCTTCGTGTGCGCCAAATCTGGGGTTGTTGAGTAAGTCCGTCTAGAAAACCGGCAAACTTGTCAAGGAACTTCTTGAGTTCTAGCGGTACTGTGGATGTACTTCGTCAGCATTACACGTTGCCATTAATAGACGGAGATACAGACATTGAGGACTGCTTTCGAGTGAATAGAGTACCACAGGGCCCAGAGTTGCCGTGCCACCATCAGGTACATTTACATGTACAGATCTCGTCAGAAGGAACATTAAAAAAGGCTCCGTGAACCTCGGGAGGAAGAACAAGTCACGGCACAGTTCCTCCGCATTTCGGTCATTCCAAGGTTCTCCGCAGCGCCCGTTTGCCGTTGATAGAATGACCTGCATACCGTGAGTCATCTCGATCCACTGCGGGTCAGGAGTGTTCAAAACGAAGACTTGGGAGTACCTGAGCTTTTCTTGGTACATTGGGATAAGGGTAGTTGATAGATGGCTTGCTACGGACTGGGAGGAAGCAGAGGTGCTCTCCTCAGGAACTTGATAGGTATATGAGCCCAATCCCCAGCGTACTCTATGCCGATCTAACAAACCGTGCACGAATCCCCACTTTGTTGAGGTATTGCACTCTCCCATTACGTTGGCCCACGCCAATCGGTGCATAAGTTCACCCAATGTTGGAGCTCCACTACCGACTGTGACGAGAGCGTGCCTGTGATCATGAATGGAGGGATGATTATCGGGGGCAATCGCACATGGAGGAGCATCACCAAAAACGCGACCAGCCCTACGAGGTCCTCGCTTGATGCACTCCTTGATGAGTTTGCGGACGGGATCGGAGAAATATTTATGAGATGTTGACACAAGCACCAGTAATGCGTCTGTTATCCACGCATCCGCCTGGATCGCCTCTGGATCGTCGGCGGTCGTAGTCACAGCTTTGACTCCCAGTGACAGTTTACGGTGTATCGTCTCCAACGCCATCTCAATGACCATTGTGCTGACGTGTTCCGAGAATAAGGTTGTTAGGTCGAGCGGTAAAGCGAGGCGGAGCTCGACCTTCTCCATTTGTGTGCGGTGCCCTACAATACTGAATATAAATTTGAGTATCGCGTCGCCGTCTGGTCGAGGATGTGTCTGCTTTACTGAGTCCCAGATGACGGAAGCCAATAATCGGTCGTCGGATTGTATAGCATCAACTGCAACAAGAATGTCCAAGTCTGCCTCACTCCGTTTTATGGCAGCATCTTCTTCATCAAAATCAGGTACTCCTCGGAGAATGAATACGGCCAGGTCTTGCATATATTTGTTCCAGAAGTTACGAAGCTGCTCTCGCCACGAGCGCAGCCACACTGAAAGCGACACCTTCCAACTTCTCCTAGCTCCCCCTCTGGAGAGGAAGTTGCAGAAGTACAAAATCACCTTCCATCTACAGATGCGAATAGTTTTCATTATCCCTTTCAATAATCCTAGCTTGTAAGGACTATGGGACGAGAATGCCGGGGCTATGCTGGTGGCGAGGATGAATAGGGTCCACACTCCGACTAGAGGAATGCTGGTGTCCCGAAGACTTGGGTGAATCGCCGATGTAAAGTAGCAAAGGCCTGTGAGGAAGAACGCTAGCGCAATCTGGAGGAGCAGTGGAAGGGCAGCAGCGATCTCG
This sequence comes from Hermanssonia centrifuga, assembly GCA_001913855.2. Taxonomy (NCBI): domain Eukaryota; kingdom Fungi; phylum Basidiomycota; class Agaricomycetes; order Polyporales; family Meruliaceae; genus Hermanssonia; species Hermanssonia centrifuga. The sequence goes on from MLYV02000283.1 coordinate 83,751, forward strand.
AATACTTTCCACGCCTGTACGCCAGGAAGCCGAAAATGGCGCGCGCGGAGGCGCGCTTGTCCGGAGGTCAGGTCCGTAGCCAGCCATGCGCGAAGCCATTGCTTCACAAGCATACCGAGCGACGCTGTTACGAGGCTCAAGATCAAGCTTGCAAACCATAGCACGTTTACACGGACATCGTTGGGATTCGGAGTAAACGGCGTAGAACTGGACGCAGGCTGAGTGGAGTTAACGAAGCTCGGGGAGCCAGAAGTGATGGTGATGGTGTAACTTTCGGTATTTGCAGCTAATTGCCTGAGAACTTGGAGCGAGGAGCTAGGAATATCTTCGCGTAGGGTTTTATAGGATTCGATGACAAAGGGCGTTATAACGGCGGAGAACAATCCCGCCTATGGCAAGGTGGTGAGCAGGGTATATAGCGCCAGTTGAATACCACACGTACGAATACGAGAAGAGTATCTATGTCGTCTTTATGGGATTCAACTTTTGCGGCATCAACCTCCTTGACGGTGTTTGCCATTGCGGCCCACCCAGTTGGATCCCCGACAACCTTGCAAAGGACAGGATCCTTCCCAAGGTTGGAAATCTTGTGGAGAAGAGATTCCAGCTTAACAACGTGTAGCTTAACACAAACATAAACATCGCTTGAAAGTATGGAGCTTACTACCGAGTACTCTCCATCACCTGTGGATTGGTGCTCCCGCTCATAAGTATTACTAGTAGCAGGTGCATACTAGACGCATTTTCATCAATGGAATGAAAGAGTCCAATGCAGAATATCACGTACATTGAGTCTCGTTTGGGGCTCTGATGGAATAACTTGTTGCTCCTGAGGAGCATATTATGAGAATTCGCGACGGCAGTGAAAGCACGCATACATACCATAGGTACGACTCGGATGCTGGAGTTCATACTAATAGGCAAGTAGATATAATTGCTGAAGCGTCAAGAGAGACTAGGACTGAGGCTGAGGATTGCAAAGTTCAAGTTCAAGATGGCTTGAGAAGGGTCAACTACATACGGAGGAAACTGTTGCCGAAGTTGGTCACATTATCGGACTAACGTTGGACATCGTTGCGTTATGCTCAGAGTTCGTTCAGCCCGAAGACCAATCGCCCGCACATCAGACCAAACGAACGCAGAGCGCACTAGAAACTGAATTAGCATCATGTACATATCATAAAATCTTCCATGCATGTACATATCTGTCAATACATGATACATGTGGACGTGGTTTCTAAATGTTGAAGGCAATACTTGACGCGCGTCTTATCGATTAGCGGCAGTACGTCAGGTGAGAGTGGACTGCGTGAATAAGGACGGACTGTTCATACCGACCGTGAAAACCATCATTGGTCGCCTACAAATGCTGTGTCTGTGAAATCTAAATTACCTGGTAAAAGTCGGTATTCTGAACTTGCCCTGGAGTGTCCTGGCATCAGGAAATTCGACCTGGGCCCAGAGGTACATGCATGGCGCCAGGGAATAGCCTGACACCATTGAGCGCCTGGTGCAAGCGCGTTCAGGCGCTTTCAGGTAGTCCGTTAAAACGCTGATGTAAATACTGACGTGAGCTCCTGGTATGTTCCCGTGAAAAAATGAGAAATACATTTGCCACAACTCTGAAAAGGAAAAGACTCACCGAAGTTCCTTCTACTGCAAAACGAACGTCGCAACCTCCCATCATCAATATGAGCGATTTTGAAAGCGTATTGATTCGAGAGCGGGAATAAAGCCGACGCCCCGATCGATCTCTGCGAAGGGTCCATCTCAACTGTGCAATGAGATAAGATACCGAGGGAAGTGTTCCAATGGTGTTCGCAAGAATGGCACCATCGCACGTTGCTACCAGAATTTATGCTTCGACTAATAGTCGTGAGAGGTTCTGTGACAAGAGTAGAAAGGCCGAAAGATTTCAGCACGACATTCAATGCGTCCTGTAGAAACGAGTCTTAACGACATAACAAGACTACTACATCGGCATGACTGCGTAAACGTAGCCAATTGAGGGTCAAGGCAACATGAAGATCCTGCCAATAGAACGTAGAGTGCCACGGTGGCCCGAGAGGCTTTGTCATGATTTGGAGTGTCGGAATTGCAGGGTGATACGTGTAAGTGTGCTTCGAGATCGGGTAAGAAATATGCCTACTGCATGGCATGTAGATGCTGGCGAGAACGACGGCCAATGTATTGCGATGTATTGGCGATCTAATAGACAGGTATTGACCATAGGGGTCTTGAAATATGAGGTTTCCAAGCAGGACAGTAGCATGGATAAGCCCTGATTGGATCCTCAGTGGATTGGATCGAGAGGGTGATTAGATGAGTTGCCTCCGAGGGCAGTGCCTGTATAACGGCGGTAAAGGGATGGAGCAAACCATGATAGGGAATAATGACTCTGGTACTGTGGCATTATGATTTGAAAGAGGGCTGTTAACCGAATGAGTACGCTGGACATAAATGTGTCCGTAACAAATCCTGCTGTCCGCGCCGGAAGTCATGGGTATCACGGTCGCCGGATTTTTCGCGTCCAAACCTTTTCCACGGATACTACCCCCACCCGTTCAGTGCGCTCCACTTTGATCCAAAACCTTTTCCATGGTTGAAATGTTCAAAAGAGATCCTCCAAATTTCGTAGTACAGCCTTCTTCATGGTAGAAGTGTCCATCACGGCCTCCGCAGACGAGTTATACGACGGAAACTTTGAGAGGGTGATTGAGTGCAGCCGAGGACAGGAAGGCGGAGAGGTGACTGGTATCAGATAGGTAGGATACGGCGGTTCCGATTAAGCGGCCTGGTAGAGTGTGAGTCGAATTAATGATATCCATAGGACAAACGAGATCAGTGTACATGGTGAGTGATTCCAAGCGGGCACAGGTTGATATATAAAAGGCGCTGACGTCTTCCGCTAGTTACATGAATTAATCAAAATCTTTTACATATTGACAAATGCGAGAGAACTCACTTGGAAGATATGAGATATCGGTTCGGATATCCAGTAATCGAGGGCCAAATCTCCATAAAAGTCGCTTTGCGGCAGCGCAATTGCATTCCATGTTGAAATCCTTGAGGGATAACGACTCGATAGTGTGGACCATAGGATTCAATAGAATACCTTCTACAAAGGACGTAATGGGAGAGTAGGCAGGGATCCTTAGAGAGCGTGGTTTCAGGTGAGAAAGCCTCGACACTCGCTGTACGAGGCGAGAAGTACAGACGGAGGTATTGTGGCTCACAACGACCAGTTCGTCCACATTGCCAAGCGTTTTGAGAAAAGGAAGAATATCGCCCGATGTATTACAATGGACGTATTGTAAGTGGATAGAAGTAGAATCCCAGTCCTCATGCATCGAATTCACTAGATGCCCGTCGAAGAGAGACTATTTATGAAGATGTCGCAGACGGCTGAGAATCGCATTTGAGTATTGAGGTCGAAAGTGCCCGGCGCCTCAGATTGAGTATGCGGATACAAAAAGGCTCCCGGAGGCGTCGCATTGAGGAATTCGAGAAATGCGTCGAGAGCGATAGGTCCGTACTCAGGGAGCGTAGAAGAATACGTGGGGTTATCCCAGTTCTCTCCATTTTCGACAGACAAGCGAACAAGTAAAAAAGGTCTCGCCTAGGTTTCTTTTCGCCTCCCCAACAGGATCTTGCGTGGGATAGCGAGGAAACTGATTATATGATCAATGAGCTCGGGGGGGAAGGGTCGCTTGTAGTGTTGCGTGGAAAAGTCAAAAGTTATTTACAGACCTGTAATTTACTGTAATTTACATCGTTGCTTGTGCCATGGCTGAATGATATGCCGACATGAGAGATGAGAGTCAGAGCTCTTGGTGAAATGCAACATCTGGAAAACAGGAAATCACGCAAAATTAGGACTCTTTCTCCATTGTTCAGTACTTTTATTGCTTACCATCGACATGATCGCTTCCATCTCAAAGCCCATCCTTGTCATATCTGGCAGCTATAAATGATGGCATAATGCGTGAATCTTCTTATCCGAGTCTGAGGAGAGGAAAAGGAGGTCGTGCAAGCGTCAAAAAGTGCGTGGGAGTTGATCCAGATTAGCGCTCTGAGGCGTCTCAACCGCTTTGCTCGACGCAGCTACAGTCTTTACTAAAGTTATGCCTGGCTGCGATCTCCCATTCAACGATCATATCGGTCAAGGTACATCGTATGTTCTTATAGTTTTCAATAGACACGTTATATGAAGCCGTTGCCCCTGGCGCCACGGACCTTGCTTGGGTTTTCAATTGTTTCATTTTCTAGTAGCTAAGACACACGGTAAAGAAAACAACAAGATGTACGTAGTGTACTTTTACTGCCCATATGCCCATTCAAGTGGCATGAAAATTTATCATGTTTACAGATACTGTTATTCCTATGACGACTATCAAGTTGTACTCGACACGCAAATCTTTTTAGGGCTAATCTCAGGGGTGAATAGATCTCTGTCGAACGAATGCTTTGCCTGCTCAGTGCTTTGCATAAGCAGCCGGCTTCAGGCGCAGGGAAACATAGACTCTGATATTAGCTAGATCAGCCACTATGGTGTCGGAAAGAGAGCGCTGATACACCCCCATTTTTATGCTAGTATACTCTCCTATTTCACCTTCCCATCTTCCATTTCCGTCTCCGTCTCCTTCACCAGTTCTAACCTACGAGATTCGAACCAGATCTCCAATCTTTGTGCCAGAAAGGTTCGAGTCATACCTACAAAGAGGTCCAAGCACTCGGAGATCAGTTTCCCGGAGTATCTTGGCTTGTCTATCAGTAGTATGAGAGCTATGACCTTTGCCTCGGATCTGGCCTTTTAGCTTTCTTATTGTTTTCCTCATGCCTTGTTCTCTTCGTCTTTTGTTTCCACCACATGGTCTGCTATCATATGGTTCGTTAGCATATGGTCTGCACTGGTTTCACCTTTTATTTGGTTTTATTTTGATATTATTTGATATTTTCGAACCTTTACTTCAAATTTACTATATAAACCCCTGTACTTTGTCTACAACAAGAGAGAAGAGTTCCCCAGTTCCTAGTACGAGAGGGAAGTGTCCCTAGT